>CAUYQV010096851.1:0-11947 GCA_963574575.1 Galagoides demidoff
CCTGTGGTCCCAGCTACTTGGGAGGCAGAGGCAGGAGACTCGCTTGAGCCCAGGAGTTGGAGGTTGCTATGAGCTGTGATGCCATGGTACTCTACCCAGGGGGATAGCTTGAGGCTCTGTCTCAAAAAAAAAAAAAAAAAATGATAAAGAATGATAAAATGTTTGCTGATAATGATAGCCTAGTATGGAGAAAAAAACTGATGTTACATGAGAATCCCCAAGAAAAGATGAAAAATGGCACAAAAGCAGAAAAGTTACCTTAATTTTTTAGCACTACTTTTTGAATAAACACAGTATTAAACAAAAAGCATTGAAATGCTTCCTAAAAAATATAAAATCAATTTTCAAAGCAAATTAACACAATAAAAGCAGATAGGCTAGTTCAACATAATTAGCTGATTTTATATTAATCACTTGTATCTTTTAGAAAACATCTAATACAACCATTTCTACAAAACTAGGAAATTTCGGTGGCACCCGTAGCTCAGTGGGTAGGGCACCAGCCACATACACCCCAGGCTGGTGGGTTTGAAAAACAACAATGACAACTGCAACAACAAAATAATAGCTGGGCATTGTGGTGGGTGCCTGTAGTCTCAGCTACTTGGGAGGCTAAGGCAAGAGGTTCACTTGAAACCAGGCGTTCGAGAGTTTGAAGTTGCCATGAGCTATGATGATACCATGGCACTCTCCCCAGGGTGACAGAGTGAGACTGTTACCAAAAAAAAAGACTATAATGAGTTTTTCTTCTTTTCTTAAATATCGTGGTCATTCAGTGAAAACTAAGAGATCCAGGGAATATTTTTAGACCACTGTGGTTTAAATTCCATACAATTCTCATCTAATTTTCGACGTTAAAAATGCAGAGGGGCAAAAGATTTAAATAAGTAAGAATGTATCTATGCCATAGTGATTGAAATAGATTTTTTACTTTTAAACAAAACCTTTATTAGCATCTTAAATATAACAAAGGACATTCCTTTTTAAGTACCACTGGTATAACCACTAGAAGATTCCATTTTCTATAAAGTCTTTGCTTTGGCTTGTAAAATTGAATTATTGGGTCTCCATTATAGCCTTTTTCCATAGATGAAAGGCTTGGGAAATAAACTGATTGGCATATTGTAAAGGCAGATTGACTTTTGTTATAAGAGCCTGCCAGTATCACACAAAAGCCCATGGAGCTAGAACAGGCACAAATAAAAATAAAGAAAAAGAAAAACTCAATTTTAAGACTTAGGATCTATTTAACCAATCTTATGAATAAAGAAATGATCGACCTCAATGTAACAGTTTTGAGCAAAAATAACAACAATAGAAGCTCAGTAAAGGTCAAAATAATTAAAAGTCAAGAGCTGGAACCATAATTTATAAGAAAGTAAATAGTTAATTCTAAAATAAGAGAAAACTATATCAATGGATGAGAAAACATTAAGAAAACCAGAACACTTTCACATATAATTGGGATTACTCAAGGAGGTGAGAGGATTGGGGCATGAGGACTGTAGGACAAAGAAAAAATATGAAAAGCCTAATTTTTTAAAAATAAAGACATTATTATTATTTTACCATTATTATTTTCAGTTGCAAAGTATGTCCTGTAGTGAGGCCCAGAAGATAGTTAACAGCGATGTCTTTCTTATTGCCGTGGGGTTAGCCAAGTTCAGCAAAAAACATCTTTTTGTTAAAAGATAGTGGGGTTGGCCATCTGGACTGCCAAGGGTGGCAAGCAAAATTAAAACTTAGGATGTCTTGGAGAGGAAAGTGTTAGCTTATAAATGGAACCAGGAAGAAAAGGAAGGCAGTGTTAAGCAAGGAGCCAGAGTCTAGACCTAACATATATATTCACTGGTTAATTAATGAGAAGTGTTTTTTTGGAAAGGCTTATGGAGGGAAAGTTTTCTCTTCTTAGTGTCCAAATTCATGTTGTTACTCTGTGTGGAGAAGGAGATGTGATATGTGAACAACTATAAAGAATTGAGACTGGTAATCTGGGATCACTTGTAACACCTAATTTGGGTATAATTATAATTAGTGGTAAGTAGCAGGAACTCCTTAGGTCAACACTGCAGAGGATTCCTCTCTCTGTCCACTCTCATTAGGAACTTGGTGTGAGTGCACTAATAAAAGCTCTTATTTATTTATTCTCAGCCAGACCCCATTCTATTTACTTTTTTGTATATTTACTTCTTCCTTATAATACCCAGATGAGTAGATGTTCCTTTTACTCTGTTTCATCGATGAGGAAACAGAGGCATACTAAAGTAAGGTAACTTCCCTGAGGTAACCTTTACAGTAAATGGCACACTAGAATTTCAGTCTGAATTGGCTCCAGGATTCAGTCTTTTTATCATCGTACTTTATTGCCTTTTAGTGCCTATTGAGGTAGATCATATTGATAAATGTTCATTAGATCAATATTTAGAGATCTGCAAACTTTAGAGCAGTTCTTTACCACTGTTTACTTGCCTCCGAAATTGATTTTAAGATTGTTTCTCTTTATATTTCATGTCAATTTTCTTTTGGTAATTTTCTGATAAAATTTTTAAAAACTAAAGGGTAAGAAATAGAATCATTAAAAGACTCAAGAATGAAAATAGCACTATTTAATTTTTTTAAACTATGATGATAGTATTAAGGCAAAATTCAGGGACGTGATGTGGAATTTAGTGTTAGGAAATTAACATGGGGGATATAGAAGAGTAAAGAGACTCAACCTTCCATTCTCATGGGTTAATGGTTGTTAACAAAATACTTGCTTATTTATTTTTATTTTCTATTTCTTCACCTTTGAAGCAGTAAAATGATTAATTTCAACTTTATGGGTGATTGCGAGAATTTAGGGAGATTATTATATGTGTAAATTACCTTGTGTAGTGCCTGGCATATAATTTATACTACATAAACAGTAGTTTTTTGAAGTAATTATGGATTGTACTATGAAGAAGATTCTGATTGAATTTTGCTCCCTGAGCCATAATCACAAATTAATCATCATTCACTTTGGGTGTCCATAAACCCTTGGATGAAACCCAATGCATATTGCATTTGCTATAAAACCTATTAAGACTTTGTACATTGTGCCACAGTCTGGTTGAAGGTCTCAGGTGGCAAAATCTACCGTAGAAATTTATCCTGGAAAAGCTTACATGCTTCCTGCTCTCTTCATCACTTTGTTAACCCAGGTTGTTCTGAGTTTAATGAATCATCACAGTAAACATGAGTCCTTGAGCTGGACATGATAATTCCCTCATTTCAGGGCTTTGTATTTTTACATCTATTTCAAGAGAATTATTATGTACAAGGGTTTTTAGTGTAATTCAACTTAAATATTTGGGGGAAGTGGTATATTAGAAATAAGACATAAGAAGTAATTGAATGATTTTGATTTTCTAATCACTGAAATAAGGAAATAAGCTTTGGGCTCCAGTAGAGTGGTTCTCAGAATCCCTTGGAGAGTTTGTTCCGACACAAGCTCCTGTCTTCTACAGTGGGCTAACCAGTTCTCCCAGGACCATTTGTTAAATAGGGATTCTTTCCCCCAGTGCATGTTTTTGTTAGGCTTATCAAAGTTCAAATGATGATATGTGGCTGAGTTCATCTCTGGATTCTCTATTTAATTCCATAGATCTACATCTTTATTTTTATGCCAGTACCATGCTGTTTTGATACTATAGATTTGTAGTATAACCTGAAGTGTGGTAACGTGATGCCTCCAGATTTGCTTTTAATTCTAAGAATTGTATTGGCTATTCATGTTTTTTTCTTATTTTATATAAAACAAAGTATGACATTGATGATTTGATGGGGATTGCATTAAATGTGTAGATTGGTGCTGGGAGAACTGGTTAGTCACCTGTAGAAGACTGAAGCTGGACCCACACCTCTTACCACTAATAAAATATTTAAATTTAAGACATAAAACTACAAAAATTCTAGAAGAGAGTGCAAGGAAAATGCTTGAAGATATTGGCCTGGGAAAATACTTTAGGAGGAGTACCCCCTGGAAATTGCAGCAACACCAAAAATAAATAACTGGGGCTCGATCAAGCTAAAAAGCTTTTGCACAGCTAAGTGCACTACAAAGAAAGCAAACAGACAGCCTTCAGAATGGGAGAAGATTTTTGCATGTTATGATTCTGACAAAAATCTGATAACTAGAATCTACAGAGAACTCAAATTAATCAATAAGAAAAGAGAAAACAACCTCATTTCTTTGTAGGCAAGAGACTTGAACAGAAACTTCACTGAAGATGACAGATGAATGGCCAATAAACAAATGAAAAACTGCTCACTGTCATTAATCATCAGAGAAATTCAAATCAAAATCACTTTGAGATATCATCTAACTCCAGTAAGATTAGGCCACATCACAAAGTCCCCAAACTGGGGATTCTGGCATGGATGTGGAGAGAGGAGAACACTTCTACAATGCTGGTGGGACTGCAAACTAATACAGCCTTTATGGAAACAGGTATGAAGAATCCTCAAAGAACTAAAACTTGACATTCCATTGATCCTGCAGTTCCATTACTAGGTATCTACCCAGAAGAACAAAAATCTTTACCACAAAGACCTTTGCACCAGAACTGCAGCCTAATTCCTAATTGCCAAGTTAGGGAAGCAACCCAGATGCCCACCAACTCTTGATGGATTAATAAACTGTGGTATATGTATACCATGGAATACTATTCAGCCACAAAAAGATGGAGACTCATCTTTTATTTTACCTGGACGGAGTTGGAATATATTCTTATTAGTAAAGTATCTCAAGAATGGGGAAAAAAAGTATTCAATATACTCTATACTCAATACTATTATGAAATCAATATATAAACACACACTGATACGAATGATAAAACATAAATATAGTCTAGCAAAAGAGATGAGAGAGGAGAGAGAGAGGCAGGGAAGGGAGGAGGGCAATTGGTGGGAGGAAGGAGAACATTAGGTAGGATCTCACCTAATGTGCACAATGCAAGGGTACATTTCAAAACAACTATGAGTAAATTTTAAATGTTTTACCAAAATAATAAGTGAAATGATGGCAGTATTACTCAGTTTGGTTTAAACATTCCACATTGTATATCAAATCATCACATTGTACTCCATAAATGTATACAGTTATGATTTTAATTAAAATTAATAAAAAAAAGTCTCAAAACTGCAGATGCTGGCATGGATGGGAAGAGAAGGGATCACTTTTACACTGTTGGTGGGACTACAAACAATACAACCTTTTTAGAAGAAAGTATGAAGAATCCTCAAAGAATTGAAATAAGACCTCCCATTTGATCCTGCAATCCCATTACTAGGCATCTACCCAGAAGAAAAAAAATCATTTTATCATAAGGAATTTTGCACTAGACTGTTTATCACAATTCAATTTACAATCATCAAAATGTGGAAACGACCTAAATGCCCACTAACCCAGGAATGCATTAACAAGCTGTGGTATATGTATACCATGGAATACGATGCAGCCATTAAAAAGATGGAGACTTTACATCTTTTGTATTAACTTGGATGGAGTTGGAACATATTCTTTTTAGTAAAGTATTGCAAGAATGGAGAAGCAAGAATCCAATTTACTCAGTTCTAATATGAAGCCAGTAGATCTAATATAGACCCACGTAAGAGAAAAACTCAAATCAATTCAAGGTGGGGGGCAGGGGATGATGGAGCAGGAAGGGAGGGGAAGGAGAGGGATGAGGGGTTACAGTGTATGGTTTACCTTCTGGGGATGGGACATAACTATAAGAAGGACTACCTAACAAATGCAAATAGTAACCTAATTCTTTGTACCCTCAATAAACCTGAAACAATAAAAATAAATAAAACACAAACTCTTGAGCTTCACTTCTAAAGCTTTGAGATTCAGTAGATCTGAAGTAGGGCTAAGTATTTGTGTTTCTAACATGTTCTCAGGTTTTGCAGATGTTGTAGTTCCACAGACCATACTTTAAGAGCCACTAGTCCAGACTCATCCAGTTATGTCAATTTCATTTCACTTTTGTCCTTTTTCTCTGTTCTACATCCTTCCGTTAAATACAATTAATGTTTATAACTTTGGCTCTACATTTATTATAAGTGACCTGGTGGTACCTATAATAATTAAAAAGTCTATGTCAAGCCAGAAGTCAAGCTCTGGAACAATACAAATATTAATACATGGAATAGGCCACTGAGATCATTGATGACATTATTCCAAGTGTTTCTTTCACAGAAGTCTGGTCCAACTGCTACTTTTCCAAGGGAGAATAATTCTGCAGTCAAAATATACTGGGATCTTATATATTAAATCTACCACTCCCTTAGGGATTCACATTATCATTTAAAAAATGCTATAATTGAAAACATTTTAACATGATGTAACTTGGCACTTTCTAAACGTAGAACATAGTTGATTATGGAAAACTTTCATGATTTAGCTTTTAATTAACATCTCCTGGGTAAGGCTATATGTTTGAAAAGCCATTGTTTTATGAAGAAATATAATTATGAAGTAGCATATGGGCTGAAGAGGATAAGAAACAGTTTAGGAACACCAGAAGTACAATTGTGAATGGCATCTCAGTGTTAAGATTTTGGAAGAAGAAAGATAGAGATTGATCAAATATGCAGAGAAGGATATGAATGAATCAAAGACAACAGCAGGAAATAATATTTTTCAAAGAAGGAGAAAATGGGCAGCACCAGTGGCTCAGTGAGTAGGGCACTGGCCCCACATACTAAGGGTGGTGGGTTTGAACCTGGCCCTGGCCAAACTGCAATAAAAAAATAGCCGGGTGTTGTGGCGGGTGCCTGTAGTCCCAGCTACTTTGGAGGCTGAGGCAAGAGAATTGCCTAAGCCCAGGAGCTGAAGGTTGCTGTGAGCTGTGACACCACAGCACTCTACCGAGGGTGATAAAGTGAGATTGTCTCTAAAAAAAGAAAAAAAAATAGAAAGAAGGAGAAAACAGATGGTTTCTCAACTCATAGAGATGCTTTGAATTTAATTGTAATCAAATGACCTGTGAGATAAACATATAATTCAGTAATTTTCAACTGGTGTGCCATAAGAGGAGCTTAGGGATGCTATGAAAACTTTTAAAGATTATTAATGAAATTATTTTCGAAACAAGTTCAAAGCAGAGTAAGTGTGTTGCTTTTTTTACTCTTTTTCTTTTTTCAACATAATTTAAATTATGCTGTAGAGGGCGGTGCCTCTGGCTCAAAGGAGTAGGGTTTTGGCCCCATATGCCGGAGGTGGTAGGTTCAAACCAGCCCCTACCAAAAACTGCAAAAAAAAAAAAAAAAAAAAAAGTTATGCTGTGGAAGTTTAACTATAGGTTCAAGTGTGCCAGGAGATAAAAAAATTTTAAAGATATTTAATAAATAAATAAAGATATAATAAATAGTGTTCACCCTCAATGGTATTCATTTCAAATATTAAGAAATCAAATCACGTAACGTCTTCCCCATGAAGGAAATGTGGCCATAAATGTCCAAACACCATTTCTATGTAACAGGAAGACTTAAATCTTGTTTGAGAGTTCACTTATTTCAAATATTTAAAACAGAATAGCAAAATAAATGAATAAACCCATTGAAAGTCTTTTGAATTAGTTAATTTAAGCTAACAACATGGCATATCTGTCTATCTATCTATCTATCTCTGTTGAACTTGTGGATTTGCTTGTGGTTTATTTGACGACTGCATGGTTTGAAGTAAGGATGCTCTTATAGCATGCACTATATTATGTCTACTTTGATGATTTGGTATCTAATGTGCATAAGTGTTTTTAATGTCCATTTTTGATCATTCTGTGAGGATCCTTCCTTTGCTTGTTTTGATAATGATGAGAAAGTGAGGGGTGAGTGATGCAAAATGTGAAAATTATTCCATCAGTAAATAACTGAGAATAACTGAGCATAAATTATACTCCTTAAAATTTTAGCTACATTTTAGTCTTGGTTTTAACTCCATAACTATCTCTAGTTCTATCAACTTATGTCATATGATCATAGAAGGGTGAGATTTTCTTTGACAATCATGATCACATGTATTTAATTGCAAAATTAGTATCTTTTTAGCACATAACTTTGTGAACATTGCACACTCTTGGACTACAATTACATTGGCCCTTTTTAATAAATAGTTAAACATAGGTATACACACTTCAATGACACTATCATTTGAATGTACCTCGGAAGATGCAAACCATATATATTCATAACTATATTTTAATTTTTAGTTAGTTGGCTGCTATATCAGCTTCAGCATAAATTCAACCAATGTATGTATGCCTTTTAAAGCCTGGGATTTTCTTCTATGAACTTAAAAAAATAGTTTTTTCCTTTTTTAAATTTAACTTTTATTAAATCATAAACACATAGATCATGTATACATTAATATTTTTATGGGGTACAATGTGCTGATTTCATATACAATTTGGAATTCTTACATGATACTAGTTAATATATCCCTCACCTCATGCATATTACAAGGGCACACATAGGATCTATTAAGTATAGAGTATAAATGCTCTTAATACAAAAAACCTTTTAAAAATGTGTCCTCTTTACTGTACAGAAATAGTTAAAGCAAAATAGAAAAAAATAAATAAAATTAGGACCAGGAAGAATACAATTCAAAACAGAAGGTCAAAACCAGAAGAGGAATTGGAAGGCAGATATTCACACCCGGATCCTTTTGCAGATGCTAAGCCTGAGCCTAGTTTGGTTCTGAAATTCCAAACAGCCAACGCCAAAAGGGAGATGCTGTCATTTAGAGGTATGCGTTATCTAATTACTCAGAGGGAGAAATGCTTTCCTGCCCATCAATCCTGAATAAAGTTTCTCATCTAGGATTTCATATAAGGGCCATTAAAGGATGTAGTGGGCATAATATTCCTTCAGAAAATATTTGTATAATAAAAGTTTTCCCTCTACAGCTATGTTATGTTCCGGAGAACTTTTATTTTTATCAAAAAGTTGAGGACTTCTTCCCAAAGGGCTTATCAGTAAAAGAAATTCAATATGGGGTCCAGGAAAATATGGTTCAGTAGATAGCATATACTTTCTGATAGCATAGTTTAGCCATATAGAATAACATCTGTAATATCTATAACGAATGGATATTCTGCATATTAGGTATTCCCTAAATAATATCCACAAGCATCATTTTTCTTAGTAGGCCCTTTGCTAAGAACCAGGATACAGAAAGTTTTAAACTATACTCTTTAGAAAGGGCTTATGATTTACAAATGCCTAAGAAGTAGTCCATTTATACTACTATAGACATCAAGTTATTTTCACTGAGGCAGTTAAAAATGCAGAATTATATGTAATTATATCTATCTTTATCTATTGTACCTTTTCTTTTCAGTGAAGTTTCACCTTTCTTCCCCTTTCCTTCCTGAAGAGATTCTTTCTTACCATGTGACATTTCTAAACAAAATCCAACATATAAATATCATTGATCATTTACTTCAATGGCCTTCGCTATATGATTTTAAGCAATCAAATGTTATTTCTCATGGATAAACAGTTACATTTGTGAGCCATATAAAATGGTTCAAGTCTTTGCTGGGAGTTAAAATTAATCTGAAGACAAAGTATGGATCAAAAATTCTTGAATAATAGCGTTATTCTGTGACAATGAGAGGTTTAGTTCAAAGTTTTCCTATTAATATTTGGTAATGGCTTTCATCATAAATTCCTTAATGGAACTAGTTATGGAGTTTCATAAGTTAATCTAAAACCATTCAAAGCATATGGCTCTATTTGGATTTAGTTCACCCAAATGGTCATTATATAATAAGACAATTGGACCTGTAATAAAATGATACCTAAGCAGTTTGAAGAAGAGTTAAATGACCACATTGTTTTGATATGTTGTATCCTTGGACTTTTTCTTGAGTATATACTTGGTTGCCTTGTTGACATCTATATTTGCATTTTACACTCACTGTAATTTGTAATGCTAAGGATGGTTTAAGTATATTTATCCTGGAATCTCTGGAATCTAGCTCAAACTATGAAGGAACCTAATGACCTTGAGGTCAATAAAATGATCTAAATAATAAACTGGTTCTTTGGAAAAATTCCCTACATCCTACACTATTCACCAAATGCAATAAATGTCCTTTCTTAGGTATGGGCTAAACCCCCTCCCCCCACTGGAAGGATGCACAAGAATTGGAATTTAAATGTCTGTGATGGAAAGAAGCCCCATGTGGCCTATTTTTTTTGTATTTGATAGTCATAAGAATGTGTATATGCCAAGCACCATGTCACTTACATTTCAACGGCTCAGATTTAAGAATGAAGATTTCATAGAATTAAGACAAGTGAATAACATAGAGAAGGATTACCCTTGAAACTTTGTAGGCTTTCTAAAAGAACTTGTAAATATCCCAACAGTTGACCATCATTCAAGGAAGGAAGGAGGGAAGGAAGGAAGGAAGCGAGGCGCTGCTGAAATGTTGGTTGAGTTTTTTTTAGAAATAATCCTAATATATAAAAAGTCTTGATTTAAAAAAAAAGTATTGATAAACCCCTACTTTCTTTAATAAAAATATATTGGTTAACCAAATATTTAATTATCTCTAAACTATTTAGTGTAAGGTGACAGAGAAAAGAAAGTAAAAGACACTGAACTTATAAAATACTATGGGCAAGTCTCATTTCTGCCAGGAGTAGCATGTAATCTGCCTATTTTTTTATTAGCTCCAAAATATATTCTGAAATCCCAAAATTTTTTTTTGAGACAGTGTCATTCTGTTCCCCAGGCTGGACTGCCTTTTTATCATCCTAGCTCATACCAAACTCAAACTTCTGGGTTCAAGCAATCACCCTGCCTTAGCCTCCTGAGTAGCTGGGAATATAGGTGCTCACTGCAATGCTTGGCTAATTCTTTCTTTTTTTCAGTAGAGATGGGATCTCTCTCTTGCTCAGGCTTGGTCTTGAATTCCTGAGCTCAAGGGATCCTCCCACCTTGACTTCCCAGAGTGCAAGGATTACAGGCATGAGCCACCACACCCTAGCCAGCCACGTACACCTAAGGTGGAAGGTTCGAATCCCCAGCCTGGGCCCGCCAAACAACAATGATGGCTGCAACCAAGAAATGGCCGGGTGTTGTAGCGGGCACCTGTGGCCCCAGCTACTTGGGAGGCAGAGGCAGGAGACTCGCTTGAGCCCAGGAGTTGGATGAGCTGTGATGCCATGGCACTCTACCCAGGGGGATAGCTTGAGGCTCTGTCTCCAAAAAAAAAAAAAAAGATATTCTTAAATAGAAGCATGAGCAGTACTATTCTACTGTGTCACACTGAGAACTCTAGTTATGAATTAATTAGTGACATTTGGTAGTGGATTTGATAACAGATCCTTCAACAGAGCATACCTGTGAAGTTTTTCAAATTTCATACTAAGTGCAGTTAAAGCAGATATAAAATTCAGAACTACATGAAGTACAGAAATACTTTTAGACAAAATGACTGCTAAGACTCAGTGTTTTGTGCCTTCTTTACCTCATTTTCACCGATTTTTCTTTGTTTTGTTTTATACTAAAGCATTCTCAGCTTTTACAGAAGATTAAATTGAATGTTTGCATTGAGCACGTTCAGCAGCCTCAGGATTTTAGTTCTGAAATTGTTCCCTTTTGAAAAATATTGTAAACTTTTCATACAAAATTAAAAAAAAAACTGCAGTAAATGTCTTTCCATAAAATCACTTAACCAAGCTTCCTTGAGCTACAGGGGTAATGCTGTGTAGTCTTCTTCCCCACCAATGCCCACCATGTTGAGATTTCTACCCAGAAAGCAGTGTTGTTGGAGAGCTGTAAGTAAACCTTTGTGTAAGTTAAAAATTAGGCACTAGCCCTGCCTTTGATGGCGGGGGGGGGGGGGGGGGGGAGAATAGTAAGAAATGTACAAAAATAATTTTAAAAAAAAAAAAATTTATT
>CAUYQV010096854.1:0-12855 GCA_963574575.1 Galagoides demidoff
GGCTGCAACCAAAAAATGGCCGGGCGTTGTGGCGGGCGCCTGTGGTCCCAGCTACTTGGGAGGTGGAGGCGGGAGACTCACTTGAGCCCGGGAGTTGGAGGTTGCTATGAGCTGTGGTGCCATGGCACTCTACCCAGGGGGATGGCTTGGGGCTCCGTCTCAAAAAAAAAAAAAGTTTTAAATTTGATACAGCAATATTGATTGAAACTATTTAATTTTTTATCCTTATAGAGAGATTTGAAGGGCTCTCCTTTAACTATTAATTACTAAATATTGGTGGGGCATAGCATAGTGACTTACAACTATAATCCTAGCATTCTAGGAGGCCAAGAATGGGTGGATTACCTGAGCTCAGGAGTTGGAGACCAGCCTGAACAGGCAAGAGACTCCATCTCTAGAAAAAAAAAAAACTAGCTGGGCACTGTGGTAGGTGCCTATAGTCCTAGCTACTTGGAAAGATGAGGAAGATGAAGAAGATTGAGGTTGCTGTGAGCTATGATGATCCACAGCACTCTACTTAGGGCAACAAAGTGAGACTCTGTCTCAAAAAATTTTTTTTAAAAATTACTAATCATTAATTTTATTGACTTGTGATCAGAGATTCATGTCATATAAGATTTATGTTTTTCTGGTTTTTTAAAAATGTCCATTGTCATTTAATACATGACTAAATTTTGATAATTTTGCATGGCTGTTTACAAAAATAAATGTATTCTGTCTTTGTTGGCTATGTGTGTATTATTTAATTCAGACTTGTTTACTTGTTAATTTAAATCTTCTAATTCTTTACTTTCTGTGTGTACTTGATCATCTGATTTCTGAGACATGGTTGTTAGAACCTCCAACTCTAACTGTGAATTTGTGGATTTCTTCTTGTATTTCTTTTTTTTGGCAGTGGTTTGAACCTGCCACCTCTGGCATATGGGACTGGTGCTTTACTCCTTCGAGCCACAGGCGCTGCCCTTCTTCTTGTATTTCTATCAGTTTTTATTTAATATTGTATATTTCAAAGCTATGTGCTCATTCATAAAAGGTCAAAATTTTTATTTCTTCTTGGATTATACTGTTTATCAGAATGAAAAATCTTTGTCCTATTTCTTGCTTTTAGACTGAAACTTTCATCTGAAATTACTGTTGCCATATCTGTTTTCTTTTTTTAGCATTTATATGAGATACATTTTTTCCATTTCTTCATTTTAAAATTGTCCTCGTTGTTTTACATCAATGACATATGACAAGATTTCTGAAAAATCCAAATGGATTTTCTTTCCTTTAATTGGAGAATTTAAGCTATTTACATTTATTTTGACTTAATCTTGCTACTTCATTTTATGTTTTCTATTTACTATAATTTTGGGGCATTTTTATTTCTTATTTCATTTTGTTAGATTGATTTAATTCTTCTTTTCCTCTTTATTATCTTGAAAGTTAACCTTTTCTAATAGTTACTCTTACATTTTAAAAACTTCTTAAATTTTTATTTTTCTATCTTTTAAAGTCATTTGTGTATATACCCATAGGCCCCTTCCTCCAACTCAAGAGTCTTAGCAAGCATTCATTCACTTCTTTCTGCTCACATCTTTCTTCCTCTTCCTCCCATGCCAAAATCAGCTAGCATTTTAGTTTGAGATTTTAAATTATTTTTCATTTTGCATTAGCATCATTAAACTTATTTTAGGTTTTGTTTCTTTGCCTATCACTTGTTTCTTATATCTCTTATATTTCTCTGAATTCCTTTTTTTGAAGGGAAAGGGTTGGGTTATATTTTTTAGTAATTCTCTAACGACAAAATTTGTGCTTGATAAGCTTCAAAGTCTTACTGTGGCTGAAAATACCTTCATTTTGCCCCACTACTTAATTTTTAATTTGACTGGGAATAAGATTTTCACTTTAAAATAATATTCCCTAATTACATTGAGATATTATTTCATCTCAATAGTATTTTGGTATCTAATCTTAGTAATGAGACATAAAATGTCAATGTGACATATATTCTTTTGTATATTATTTTTTCCTCTCTTTATCATTGGTATTCTTATGTAAGCTTGTGACGTGAGTCCTGATCTGAAAGCTCCTATCTTCCTTTAGATATGGAAATTTTTCTTCTATTATTTCTTTGATTATTTCCTCCTTTCTATCCCCTGTGTTTTCTTCTAGGGGTTCTTCAAAATATCTAATCTAATGTATTTTCCTTATTTTCAGTACAGAGCCTGTATTATATTTTCTGACATTTTATGACTTTAAGGGAGGAGAAGTAGGCATGTAATTTGATCATGATTGTAATCTATCTATGAATGAATTATTAGGGATATTTTAAGATATATTTCAAATTATACTTTTGAATATGATTGAATTTGAACTCTGGCTATTTTCCCACATTTTCTATCATTGAATGAATTCCATTCAGAGAATTCTATGACATTTTCACTCATTGAACCAGTATTTATTTAATGCCTAATTCTTGCTTGGCATTGTTCTAAGTCTTAAGAATTCAACATTAAAAGAAACAAAACAAGATTATTGTCTAGCACAGAGTTTCTCAACCTTGGTATTACTGAAATTTTTGACCAGGTAATTATTTGATGTGAGAAGTTGTCCTGGGCATTATAGAATGTTTAGCAGCATCCCTGGCCTCTACCTAATAGATTCTAGTAGCTCTACCACCACCCCACTGATGTAACAATCCAAAATATATGCAGTCACTGATCCCAATGTTAGCAAATATCCCTTGAGAGGCAAAACCGTACCCCTCCTTCATACCTCCTACCACCACTGAGAACCACTGGTCTAGCAGAAGGAATAACTAGGATCATACAGTATACTAGAGGAAGGATTTCTATAGTAGCGTATTGGCACAGAGAAGGTCATGGCCAACCCTACCTGAGGTTCAGGAAAGGTTTTACAAAGCAAACTACTTGGCCTGGATCTTAAAGAGTTAAGTGATTATCAGGTAAACAAGGAGAGAAGAAGAAATGTTGATATTGGAAAGAACAAACAACAAGACAGAAAGGCTGAAACAGTCTGATGCTTTTGAGCAGCTCTTAGTCATTCAGTTCAGTGCATGGTTGGAACAGAGATTTGAGGGCTGTGGTAAAGGGAGAAGGAAGCAATAAAGCTGGAGAGGTAGTTAAGGGCAAGGTTATAAAGGAATGGGCAGGCTACACTAAGAAGTTTGTGCTTTATTCAGTAGTGATGGCAAACCACTGAAGGTATTAAGCAAAGAAATGACATTTTAGACAGGTAGTTTTGTAAATGTGCAGTGAATGGTTTAACCAGTGATTTTCTTTCTTTCTTTCTTTTCTCTCTCTTTTTTTTTTGAGACAAATTCTCACTTTGTCACCCTTGATAGGGTACTGTGGCATCATAGCTCACAGTAACCTCAAACTCTTAGGCTCAAGTGATCCTTTTGCCTCAGCCTCCCTAGTAGGTGGGACTACAGATGCCTGTCACAATGCCTGGCTATTTTTCCAGACAGGGACTCACTCTTGCTCAGATTGGTCTCGAATGCCTAGCTCAAGCAATCCACCTGCCTTGGCCACCCAGAGTGCTGGGGTTACAGGTATGAGCCACTAGACCAGTGATTTTCAACCAGTGTGCTGTGGCACACTGGTGAGCCATGTGATGATCTTAAGTGTGCTACAAAAATGTTTAAACATCATAAATGAAATTGTTTTTCAAAACAAGTTCAAAGAACAGTAAGTATATTCTTTTTTTAATCCTTTTTTTTGATCAATATAATTTAAGTGTACCACAGAAGTTGAACTACAAGTTCAAGTGTGCCATGAGATTAAAAAATGTTGAAAAATACTGGGTGAGACTGTACAGGAATGGAAATGGAAATAGAAGACTAGTTAGAAGAGAGTTAGAATGATCAAGTTATGGTTAGGGCAGTGGGGACTAGACAGATAGGAAATGCCACAAATAAGTCATATATATATATGAGGTCGAATTGATAAGATTTAGTGTTTGCTATAAGGAGAGTAAAGAATTGGCAGGAGTTAAGGACAATGTCAAATTTTGGTGAAAAAAAGTAGTAAATGAAGAAGTAGTTAGTGAATTATGTTTATAGGCAGAAAATTCAAATGAAAATCCCTGGGACAAAAGCAAAAGGTGAATGAAAAAATAATTCCCTGCATATCAAGCTCTGTACGTCTATTTTTTTTTCATGTTATCACCCTTGGTAGAGTGCTGTGGCATCACAGCTCACAGCAACCTGCAGTTCTTGGGCTTAGGTGATTCTCTTGCCTCAGCCTCCCGAGTAGCTGGGACTATAGGCACCCACCACAACGACCGGCTATTCTTTTCTTGCAGTTTAGCTGGGGCCGGGTTTAAACCCACCATCCTCAGTATATGGGGCTGGCACCCTACTCACTGAGCCACACACGCCACCTAAGCGCTATACTTCTAAACACAATAAGTAAACTGTCAGTTTTCAGAAAACCAGAGCTGACCCTCCCACTCCCACAAAAAAATCATTGTTTTCTTTCATCACAAGAAATCTTCTCTAAACATCTTCTCATAGTCTTTTTATCCCAAAATTTAAAGAGAATGGTTTTTATATATTTTTCAGATTATTTCACTGTTGAGTCAACTCATTTTTGATACATTATTTCAGTGGTTAAAAAAGATCATTAAATTTTAAGCCAAGTTCAGACAAGGAGGACTGAAATATGTTTGTTTATTAATGACATAAAAATAGACAATTGTGCCCATAAAATGACTTAAGTTCCGTAAGCACTCTAAATGCCAAATAGCTCAGGGGAGGGAGAATTTTTCAGCATTTTAGTTGAAGAACAATACTACTGAGGACCTCTACTGTTGAGAAGATGAATGGCTTCACTCTTAGGATTAGATATTCAGGAAAACATCAACAGGCAATCCACAGCCTGCCCAAGATTTGAAAATTATTTCCAGAGGCACCCGGCTAGTTGTGTCACTGAAGCCTATGCAGAAATGCTTATGAGGTAGAATTTAGGTCTCTCCTCACCTCCTGGACCACTTCTTCACCTTCAAATACCCAGTGTCCTAGTGTTGTCATTTTGCTTTATTACTACAATTTTTTGAGGTCTACAGTTTTTGTGAAGCTGTTTTGAGGCCCAATTATAATTTAATGTTTACGAAATTTAAATCTATGGATGCTAAAAGTTGGAAGTAATCTATTACCTGATGGCCCCAGTCTATGCTTAGATCCCTTCAGAGAGAAGGGCTCTGTTTCAAAGCACTAAACCGGTTAGTGCTTAGAAATGCAAAATGGGGGCTCAGGGCCCATAGCACAGTGGTTAGGGTGCTGGACACATGCACCAGGGCTGGTGGGTTCCAACCCAGCCCTGGCCTGCTAAACAAACAAACAACAACAACAACAAAAAAAAAAAACAGCTGGGCATTGTGGCCGTGCCTGTAGTCCCAGCTACTAGGGAGGCCGAGGCAAGAGAATTGCTTGAGTCCAAGAGTTTGAGGTTGCTGTGAGTTGTGATGCCACTGTGCTCTACAGAGGGTGACATAGTGAGACTCTGTCTCAAAAATAAATAAATATATAAATAAATTTTTAAAAAGAAATGCAAAATAGGGCTGGGCCAGTGGCTCATACCTGTAATCCTAACATTCTGGAAGGCTAAGAAAGGATGATTGCTTAAGGTCAGGAGTTTGAGACCAGCCTGAGCAAGAGTGAGACCTGTTGAAAGAAAAGAAAAGAAAAGAAAACAGAAGAGAAGAGAAAGAAAAAGAAAAAGAACAACTAGCTAGGCATGGTGGCACGCCTGGAGCCCCAATTTCTCAAGATTTTTCAAGCCCAGGAGTCTGAGGTTTCAGTGAGCTAGGACACCACTGCACTCTAGCCAGAGTGACAGAGTAAGACTCTGTCTTTAAAAAAAAAAAAAAAAAGGCAAAATGGCCAATAGAAATATTCCCTCTTCCAGATATTTTTTTACCCCACCCAGATGCTGAAATATTGACTAAAAGCACCGGATTCTTCTACAGTTTACTCCCCTACAAACTCTGAACCCAAAAGATGTTTGTTTCTGCCGATCCAGTGGGCCTAGGACACACATTTTTCTTCAGATTTCCTCACAGTTGTCTCCAATTTTAAAACAGTAAACTGACTTTTAAAGGGGGGGGGGGTCTTTGTGAGAAGCTTTTTTCAAATGTCACAAGCTATAGGATTGAGAAATATTCCTTTTGTGTTTAATATCTGCATGGGAATGTGGGCCTCCCCCATAAGTAAGACTCAGCTCTGGTATTTCCATGATACTCATTAATAGCAATTAAATTGACCCAAGGGCATCTCCAGGTACAGAGTGGCTAAAAACAATATGACACACTAGGGCTTAAAGTCAGGCTCTGCTATTTATTAGTTTATTACTAAAGAACCTGTTCAAGTTGTGATACTTCTCTGACTCTTAGTTTTCTCCTCGGTTCAAATGGGTGGGGAGGGAATAACATTTATCTTGCAGGCTTAATAAGGTTCAGATAAGATAGATTTATGAAAACACGTAAGACAGAGACTGGTACAAAATCAATGCTCAATGCTGCTAAGTCTCCCTTCTCTCCTTTCCCCTTCCCTTTATAAAAAACATAGTAAATAATCAACTGAAAGTGAAAAATATCTAAGCTTAACAATATACTTAAGTAGGACCCTTCATCAACCACATATTTGCAAGCCAAACATGAGTCAAATTAAATTCTTGTCTTCATCTGATTGTATTTTTACCATGAGAAAGGCTCTCAAATTAGGGTTGATGCCCATGAAAGGAACTGGGTGTTAGAGGGTGAGGTATACACAAAGCACCAAAGACATCATCTGTTTTGCTTAAGGAATTCTACAGAATTATAAAAGAGTTTAGTCAGCTCCCACAGTCATCTATGAATTGTGAGGTTTGGAATAGGGCTGGTGAAGGAAATGATCCTATGAAAATTAAAAACAAGAGAAACTGAAGCCCCAAATACAAAGGAGTCTGACACCATCTCGAGTGCTATCCAATCATATTCACGACATGCAACATGTGAGTTTGGACACGTAATACACAGAAAGTTCAATGACTCCTGTGCCTCACCTTTGAGGACTCAGAGTTAGGTCATTCTGTCACATACCTGTTTATTAAAAAGATATGTCACACTACATGCAGAGACTCATATAAAACAAATTCAAGCGAGTCCATAAATGTATGTTCACAGTGCAAGGAGATTATTTTTGCAGTAGTAGAGGTAAAATGTGAAAGCCAGTGGTTCCTGCTCACTGTGAAAAATGCAGAGGGAGCAGCCATCTGATGGAAGAAACAGTGGGCGAGCAATCAAGAGACAGGGACCTCAGGGTGGTGCCTGTGGCTCAAGGAGTAAGGTGCCAGCCCCATATGCCAAAGGTGGTGGGTTCAAACCCAGCCCTGGCCAAAAAAAAAAAAAAGACAGGAACCTAATCCTTGCTTATGCCACTTTGTATCTGGGGGACCTAGGACAAGTCCTCTTGATACAGAGCTTCAGTTTTCCCACCAGAATGCTCTAAATAACAATTCTGACCTCTTCCTCAAAGGGAGGAGATAATAAGCACAAAATGCTTTGTAATTTTCCTTAAGCCAGTGTTGCAAAAATCCCAGTCATCGCTACCAGTAATATACTAAGATGATGGTACCTTCAGAGAGGCAGTCATTACCTGGAAGAGAGAGCGATTAATCGCCTCAAATCCCCCACGTGTGTCAAGTAACAGGCAAGTGAAAGATGTACAAACAATGGTACTGGTATCAAACTCAGGCCTTCAGCTGGAACACTATGCTTCCAGGAATCAATGATTCTGGATTCTGAGCAACCTCACTGCTAGGAGGAGATATAGTCTTGACTCCTTTACGGCTGTTGAGGCTTTAAACCTTGGCAACACTCTGGTGATTCCCACCGAAGCTGAAGTCCATGTGCAGGACTATAATGTCAACATAGCCTGGAGGAAAGACACTGGGATTATACAACACCTTCCTAAATCCAGACTGTAACTTTTATCTGGGACCTCACTTCTAACTAATGCAGTCATGTGAAGAGCAAATGTTTGGATCGATAAATGCAGCTTACTGGTGTAAAGAAAGGACTCACTCATTGATGGAGCCCAGGATCCAAAGGTGATTAATTTACTAAATAGGGAAGATGGGCACCAGACAGCCTTGTCTGTCAGTTTGCACACTTAATCAAATAAATCTCATAACACTAAGTGTATCTGCATCATAGGAAGTTAAACACTGACAAAAATAAAATACAGCTCCCAAGTCTGTTCAGACACCTGTTTCACAAGAATAAAGATCGCCAGTGTGTGGTACCTTATTTTCTGTAAGACATTCATAATATTTGACTATTAACACACATAACTTCAGGATTTATTTTCGTAAGAGTGCTACTTTTTATATAATGCAGATGAACGTTATAGCCCAGGCAAAAAGCAGACTCAATTCTAATTGAAAGCAAATATCCTCTAACTGTAGTTACTGATTTATAAACAATATTATTTCTTATTTCAGAAGGAATATGGTTTAGGAATTTTCTATAACTGCACCCAAAAAAAAAAAATGCTGAATGTGACTTATGTTTCCATACACACACTTGTCCTAGTTGATTCTAATCAAAATTTCGCTCTTGAAGCTTGCATTGCTTAAATGAATCCTTTATATGGCAGACTCTAACCTTTTTAAAGTCCTACTGTATGAGAATATTATTCCAAGATTATTTTATCCAAACAAAAAAATATAAATTTAAAGACCATAAAACTTGTTTTTACTTAAAAAAAAAAAAAAAAAAGCCAGTCTTCCATAGTCATTGGATAACTGCTTTCCTCCCGGTTTCCATTTTTTAGTTAAAAACCACAGATACAAAAACATGTGCAAAGCAGTTAAACATTTGAGAAAATATTAGCAGAAAAGTAAAGTAGAAAATTCTTCTGAGAAAAAAAATCTGCTATTTACAGGTAATGTCCATTGTGAAATGTTTGTTAAATGAAAAATCATTTTTAAATAGGAAAGTTTGGATCACAGTTAACATGAAGCCAAATTCAGTTTTCTCTTAACAGTGTAAATGTCCCGAAAACTCCAGAGAGGTCCAAATCCATCAAGCACCCACAGGGCAACATCGAAGCAGATAAAACTGAGGACAGATCTGCAGTGGGTTTTCGTGGCTCCTAAAGGGAGTCAGCTCAGAGACCCACAGCTCTTTTCAAAACATACCAGGGTATGGAATAAAGCGTTCCAAGTACAAAACGAGCACTCGACAAGGGCTGCAAAAAGAGTCTTTTACCTAATTAAAAGCTTAAATTTACCGAACTTCAGAGCATTGCCGTTTCAGCTTGACTTTGCCAAAATAATCAAGCAGAATGAAGCAAAACAAATATGGGAACAACAAGCCTACCACTCTGGTTTTGATTTGCTGCCCATTACAGTTGAGCGGTTTGGCCTGCTGGGGCTAGACGCTTTCAAACATCTTCCAAATGCCCCGTAATGACACCTAATTTTACATTTAACTCGTGGAGGAAAATGTTGCTTTCCTTGTGATAGTATTTGTTCTATTTGAACATTATCAAACTGTTTGTTCTAATCCATTAAGAAAGACCATAATAAGGCTCATCTAGAGGCTTTTCCTAGTTAGGAAGGTGACTGAAAAGATTTAGGTCTTTAGTCTGTCTTTAAATCTTCTAAATGAAAGATGATTTACAATTAAGCTACGAACATGTGAACACTCTCAAGTCTGGAAAGTTTCAGTCTGAAGCCATGTATCCTAAATCAATGCAAAGGACTCCGTCTCGCAGAACCAAATTTTACAAAAATCAGGCTCTTTTCTCAAATCTTGTTAATAAATTATAAAGGGTTCACACGCTATGTTTGAGTTTGGCTAGTTTCAGCTGAGGCGCTATCAGTATTTCCCTATAATGTACCATGAAAAGAACAGGGCTTGTATTTAGAGATAAAGTGGCAAAATGTACCAGAAAATTATCACATAAGGATCATTTTCCTTAACAAAATTATATTTCTAATAATATGTTACACGGAAGAGGGAGATACAGTTTGCTAGGCTCTTCAGAAGACTTTGTTGGTCTTAGCAAAATAAGGTCAATTTTTATAACCAGAATTCTCAAATTATTTAAAATTTTGACCAGTTAAGGATTATCTAGTTTGGGGATTTCATTGGCATAACCTCCTTGGTTTCCCTTTTCTGTACTCAGCCAATACCTTTGCCCTTGTTCAGAGGTTTTTTCTTATTTCCAGGCTACAAGCAGTACAATGTGGTAAAGCCATGGTTAGATCCTGGATTTGGATCCAGGAACTGTAACTATAGAGAGTTTCTTTCCACTGGAGATCATTTTTCTAACTGGCAAAACAATGAAGTAAGACCAAATGTCTCTAAGAATTCATTCCAGTTTAAAAATCTCTGAGTTCTGGGCAATGCTTATGGCTCAAAGGAGTAGGGTGCCGGCCCCATATACCAGAGGTGGCAGGTTCAAACCCGGTCCTGGCCAAAAACTGCAAAAAAAAAAAAAAAAAAAAATCTCTGAATTCTCAGTGAAAGAGTAGTACTGGGCCATGGAACTCACATAATCACATTACCTAAGTCTCTCATCAGACCTTTGGATAAATGTTGTAAAACCATTCAACTATCTGAATACTGAAAACAGAGCTAATGGTTAAGAAATTAGAAGATTTCAGCTTGGCACTGTGGCTCGTACCTATAATCCTAGCACTCTGGGAGCTTGAGGAAGGAGAATTACTTGAGACCAGGAGTTCAAGACCAGCCTGGGCAAGAGTGAGACCCCTCCATCTCTACATAAAATACACAAATTAGCCTGGGCATGGTAGCTCCTGCCTATAATCCCAGCTACTTGGGAGGCTGAGGCAGAGGGATCCCTTGAGCCCAGGAATTTGTGGTTGTAGTTAGCTATAACAATGCCTCTGCCCTCTTGCCCAGGATAATAGAGTGAAATTCTGTCTCAAAGAAAAAAAAATAGAAATTAGAAGATTTGTAAAAATGAAGATTAACAACCTAGATAATACCCACCAGACAAAAAAAAAATTGCTTAGAAAAAGTTGTTAGATGTGGTGTTAGGTGTATGCAAATTCCACTTCAAATGGTGACCGAAGACAAAGGAGAAAGAGAGAGTACATGTCAGGGAGAAGACCATGATAAGAGCAAAGATGTTTGCAAAATAGTGTCAGAAGTGACTCTTCAAAAAAAAAGAATAAATAGAATTTCTCAAAAATGGAGGTCATACATGTACATGTATACTCAAACTTTTTGTCCTAGAGGCAATATGGGGAGTAGCTAGAATATTGAACTTGGACTCAGAAGACAGATTCCAGTTTAGACTCTGCCATTAATTAAGAATATGTGACAGACCCTGGGTGAAGGGCTCCACTACACCTTGAATTTTACCTTAGAAATGAGAATAGTGTCACCTAAACATTTGTAACCTCATATCAATCTGGAAAAAAAAAAGAATATGTGACAGAGAAGTCATTTTCCCCTGTCCAGATCTCATTTTATTCATCTATAAGATAAGTCCATCCCAGTTTAATTATCTGTAAAAGGAAGGGGCAGGATTCAATCATCTTTAAGGTCCATTAGAGATCTTATGTTTTATGATTCAACATGGCTAAACAAAATATTCTACAGTGAACTTAGCTGGGAATCTAAGAAAGGTGTTTAAAAATAACATAGTAAATTGACTTCAGACATTTTGGAAAGATTTGATGACATGGAGGCTGTGAAAATGTTTTGTAAGCTGTAAGAGGTTATACCAATGATGATACTAGTAGATGTCATTACTTATCAGCATCTTAGGAAAATGAATTAATGATGGGAATTACAGCAATGTCATAGTTACTAGATGTTCAACACATGCTTTCTGAATATATGGATTCAAAGTAACATGTCCAATCTCACATTGAGAAAAAATGATACACAGATTTGAAGATATAAAGGGGGAGAGCTCATCTCCCCATTGTGGAGAATGTGGGCAAAAAGGAAGCCTAGTTCAATAACAAAGCAGGAGAACATTTGGAAAAAAAACATCCCCCACTCTGACAAAAATTTCTACTTTGAAGATCCTTTGGCTTTAAAAACATTTAAGCCCTCACCATGTGTAAGATGTTATGTTAATTTCTTGAACATGGTGAGTGGGTGGGTGTTCTAGGTTAAAAAGATAGTTTCTGGCTCGGCACCTGTGGCTCAAGTGGCTAAGGCACCAGCCACATATACCTAAGGTGGCAAGTTCGAATCCAGCCCGAGCCCACCAAAAACAACAATGATGGCTGCAACCAAAAAATAGCCAGGCATTGTGGCGGGCGCCTGTGGTCCCAGCTACTTGGGAGGCTGAGGCAGGAGACTCGCTTGAGCCCAGGAATTGGAGGTTGCTGTGAGCTATGATGCCACAGCACTCTACCCAGGGGGACAGCTTGAGGCTCTGTCTCAAAAAAAAAAAAAAGATAGTTTCTTCCCTCCACCAGATAATTAATTTGAGAAAATAATAAATACATGCTAACTATGACATAATGTGACAGGAAATTTTAATGGATGCCGTAATAAGTCCTGTGAAACCACGGAATTGGTGGGGGTAATTCTGACTCAGAAGGCTAGAGGGTAGAGAATGGAGGAGATTTTCTATAGATCATTTTTAATTCTATACCTTGAAAGATGGGTAGAATTTCATTAAACTAATGGACAAGAGAGGCATTCCAGGTAGAATACTGAAACAAAGTGTTCCAGAGCAGAAATATAAGAGAGAACCAAAATCCCACAAAATTAAGTAGGAGGGTGGTTAAAACCTTCATTGTTTGAGCCACAATTTAAGAGAAGTCACCATCTTCACAATCACATTCATAATCACAACCCATTGTCTAAGGG
>CAUYQV010096855.1:0-26477 GCA_963574575.1 Galagoides demidoff
GCAACCAAAAAATGGCCGGGCATTGTGGCAGGCGCCTGTAGTCCCAGCTACTTGGGAGGCTGAGGCAGGAGACTCGCTTGAGCCCAGGAGTTGGAGGTTGCCATGAGCTGTGATGCCATGGCCCTCTACCCAGGAGGACAGCTTGAGGCTCTTTCTAAAAAAAAAAAAAAAAAAAAAAAAAAGATGGTAACATAAATAAGATATAGTAATAAACTAAATATATTATCATGGCAAATATGAGAGAATTTAATTTCCCTGTCAGTAATTACAGACTGACTAAAGAAAAATTCATCTTTATCTTATTTACAAAAAATATATACTGGAAACAAGTTTTAAAAGATTGAAAGTAAAAAGATGGATAAAAGTATATCATGAAGATTCTAATTATAAAAGAGAAACAATAAAATTATATAGAGATGATGACTAAAAACATTTATATAGACAAAAAGGAATATTGTATAATGAAAAAAAGATATAACACATGAAGATCAACAAATCAAAGACATTTATGTACTGACCAACAGAAAATACATAAAGTAAAATTTGTTAGAGATTTAAGGAAATACTTTTGAAAACACAGTAATCGCAAGATGTTTTCTTACTTTTCTCCAAATTTTATAAATGAACAAGATTTGAAAAATAAACTTATATATAACACAAATAAATACTGGACAAAATCAATAATCGTATACCCTGTCAATAAAAAATAGACATTCTTATGTCTATGGAAATTTTGCAGAAAAATTAATTTTTCCTTGCTCATAAATGGAGATTTTCTTTTTTAAATAGAGATTTCACAAGCTAAACTTCTAATCAAAATTTAATAAAACTAGGAAATAAGAACAACAAATGTTGGGCGGTAGACTCATAACTACTTATAAATTAAGAAATGTTTTCTAAATTATCCTTAGATCAAGAAGAAAAACAAAATATCCCCAACATGTGGACACTTAATATCAAAACACATGACATATAAAGAAAATATAGAAAAAAACAATCAATCTTGAATGTCCCCTTATGTAAACTGAAAATAAGTGAATTAAAACGTTCAAGGAAAAAAGCAGAGCAAATGAGAGAATAATAGTAGTAGGTGAAATTAATGAAAAAAGAAAAAAAATTTTTTTTTACAAAAATCCCCCAATATTCTTGTTTGAGAGAACTGAAGGAAAATAAGCCCTCCAGATAAACTTAAGAAAAAGGAAAGAGAAAAAAAAATATTTTAGGCTTGGCGCCCATAGTACAGTGTTTACAGTGTCAGCCATATACACTGAGGCTGGCTGGTTCTAACCTAGCCTGGGCCAGCTAAACAACAATGACAACTGCAACAAAAAATAGCCAGGCATTGTGGTGGCTGCCCTGTAGTCCCAGATACTTGGGAGGCTGAGGCAAGCCAATTGCCTCAGCCCAAGAGTTTGAGGTTGCTGTGAGCTGTGATGACACAGCACTCTACCAAGCACCACACAGTGCAACTCTGTCTCAAAAAAAACAAAACAATTATTATAGAATAAAAAGAATTATAATTACCTTGAATTGTAAGAGAATATTATATCCAAAACACATTAATAAAATTAATTTATTAGTTAACAAAATTTAGTAAAGTGTATTTTTTTTTTTTAGTGAAATATAAATAACTCCAAAAAGATTTAGGAACCCTGACAGAGCAGTGCTGTAGAAGGCAGTAACAAGGATGTTGAAGATGTGTCTTTTAAATAGACGTGGTAACAATGGGGTTAATTCTAAATTATCTTCAAAGAACAAATACTTCAGTGATATTAAAATTTTCCTGTGTTTTTAAAAAATGAAAGATTGGAAATTCCTCAATAAACCTAGAATCTTCAAATCTGATAAATATAACAAGGAGAAAAAAGAAAACAATATAGACCAATTTTATTTATGACTGTACGCACAAACTTTGAAATTAAAATACCAAATCAACCTAGCAATATATTGGTGATACAAAAAATAATAATGGTCTCTAAGTTTCTTAATAATGTTTGTTCTTCCTCAGTCACCTATATACAATTCATTACTTAAATTTGCACAGTTTCTAAAATCAGAAATCTGTATATTTTGACAAAAACTCCTTGACCAAAATCCTCTGAGCCACCTTCTTGCCAAAGTCTTGACCTTGGGCCCTGTCCTAAAGCTACATTGCAAAGTTTATCAAGAATCACAGTCAGCCCAGTTTAGAGAGAATCCATTGCCCTTGATATCTGATCACCTTTCCCTGCCTTCAGCAAAAATCCGTTTAGGTCAGTTTGGCAAGCACTCTCCTACCCTTGATGGTCTGTCTCCTCTTAGTAATTTTACATCCTCTGATGGCCTACTTCTGCTCTGTTGCCGTAAATCCCCACTTGCCCTTGCTGTCTTTGAAGTTGAGCCCATTCTCTCACCCTTCTTGTGATAGTCTTGCCCTCTATCACAATAGTCCTAAATAAAGTTCTCCTTATTGTGTTAGCAAATGTCATGAATAATTTTTTTTTTAACAGTTATGGTGCTGCTGTGACTCGGATAGGATCAGATTCATCACTGGACCCCCAGACCTCTCACCCAGGACCCCAAGTGTGCACCTTTGAAGCCTTTGTCTTCATTCCTGACTGATTGATCGGGGATCCATTGGTGAGTCGGACCCCTAAGCCAGTGCTCCGGATGACAGTCCGTTGAAGCACGGTGATAACTGATTTTGATTCTTAAGATTCTGAGCATACTTTCTAAAGCTGGATGAGAGTTCTAGGCTTCTTTGTCTGAAAGGTGCCTTCTGGGATGGAAGCTTTTTCACAGTTCTTTCAAGTGGGGATTACTCCTGAATCCCGAGCTGGTAGTCTTTCTGGGCCCTGTGTTTTGAGGGTGGATGCACTCCCTGAGTCCTAGGCTGGAAATTTTTTCTGGATCCATATGCTGTCTCCTTGTTCTCTGTGTTTGACCCTGTTTCTCCCAGGGGAACTGCTTTGTTTACTTCAGGGGTAGCAGAGACTCTATGCTTCCCCGGCTGGCCGTTACTTCCTTTCTTGTTGGCATGATTTCTATCAGGGATCATATGGAACTTCAGTAGCCTCTTTGGAAAAGTTCAGATCTCCTCAGACTGGCTGCTCAAGTCCTCTGCTTTCCTGTAACCTTGCTCTTCCTTTCTCCTTTTACCACCTTGATCTTCCTTTCAGTTCTCCTGAATCATTTGATATGGCCCCCTTCAAACCCTTACCTCCTCCTTCCCCTATCCACACCTCCTAGACTTTTCCCTTCTGACCCTAACTCTTCAACTTCCCATAGTCACTTGAACTTTAGGCCTCTTGCCCCCATTGGGGTCTCTCAAGGGACTCAGGGATCCCCAAAAGCAACTACCTGAAGGAGAAAATGAAAAATAAGGAAGTGGAACTCAGACAGGCCTTGGAAACTTCTAGACATCTGTGTGATGTCCCCATGGTCTCCCACCTCAAGTGTAGTGCACAGCCTCTGTAAGAGTACACATCAAGACCAAAGAAAATTTTAAAAGCCTCCTTCACAAATATTAGTAAAAACCATTGTCCTTATATTGATCAAATAGCCTTAACTTGTTCCATCTTCTAAAAACGTAATTCCTAGTATTTTATATAAACCATTGAGTTATTGCTGTGTTTTATCCGACTTATTACTAAAATTTTTAAATGGAAGTTCTAAAATATCTATTTGCATTTCTCTGTAGTGTGTATATGTATGTGTGATATATATATGTGATGTTTTCTTACCTTAGGATGGGATAACCAAATTAATTTATAAAATCTCTTAAGGGAGTTCTATTAAAAGTGGCTCAGAGCTAAACAAGGACTTAATATGAATTAAATATTCCTAAAACTCTCAGAAATACAGAAATTAGCCCAAATGCTTTG
Source organism: Galagoides demidoff (assembly GCA_963574575.1). Taxonomy (NCBI): domain Eukaryota; kingdom Metazoa; phylum Chordata; class Mammalia; order Primates; family Galagidae; genus Galagoides; species Galagoides demidoff. The sequence continues at coordinate 3,864 of CAUYQV010096855.1, forward strand.
CAATTCACTTGACTTGGGTAACTATTTGGGAAATAATTTTTTGTAAACAATTCATTACTTAAATTTGCTCAGTTTCTTTAGAATTACTAGTTTAGAATTATTAGTTGAACAAAAACAGCCATATCTTCTGAGTTATTATCATTAAATATAATGGAAGTATGGAAGAAATCCTCATGCCCCTAACAAGAGAGCCATCTGGGGGACAGGTAATGAGGGAACAGACCAGAAACGATACTGTATGACGCAGCAGCCCCTCCCTACACTCCTGTAAATCCTCATGACCCTGACAGGAGTACAGCCAGTTGGGGGACAGCTAATGAGAGAAAGAAGGTCAGAGATCACATGGCATGGTTACAGCAACCTCCTTCCCACACCCCTGGAATGCTCCAGGCCGGTAGCCCTGGTGCAAGATTAATACCTTTGCAGAAGGGAGTAATTCTAAGATAGCATCATTCATTCTGCAGAAAAAAGAAGACTCCTTTCACTGGCACTCTTGAAACTGGGTAAGTGAGCTGACTCCTGGTCAAACTCCATTCTGTTCTTTTCTAATAAAGCCTTTCCCTAATCCTTAGTCTGGCCTCCTCTCCTTCTTATGGACCCTCACGGAGACTCTACCCCAAAACCTCTCAACAAGCATACATTTTTATTCTACTTGGATTTACTAGTCAAAAAGGCTTACAATATCTACTACATATTTAAGATTATAAAAATCATAAATTCAACCTAAGAACAAATGCACAAGTGAGGATGCAGTAAAAATGGATTTCTTGATGTCTAGTACTTCATGTTTATCAAGTGAAGCCATAGAACACAGCAAGAAATATATATTTAACTTTTTTAGGATTTTCTGTTTTTGTGATTGTTCTTTGATATTTACCTAACATGCATATATTATAAGAATAATTAACAGAGAAATAACCTAAGATGATGGCTAGCTTCGTTTAGTGTTATAATGTGTTCTATAAAAGTAGTTTCCAAAATCTTTTCAGTAATTGTCTTAGAGTATGTTTAATTAAATAAGAGATATTTATTAATAATTTCTAAGTAAGATGAACTGCTGAACGTTTATTAACTATAAGTTTGAATTTATACACTTTGATTTCTTATTTTTATATAATAAAGGGAGGCTGAATGTATGTGTCTGTTCATAAGCATATTCTTTTTACCACATTGAAAACTTTTACTATGAAACAGAATACACTGATAAAAATTGTGAGATACTGTATTCATAAAATTTGCTAGATTGTGAAAGTGATCAGGAAATTTCATCCCAAAATATAACTCCTTGGTGTGAAGAGTATTTTGAATTAAAGGCCCCTTGTGATTAATAGGCATTGGAAGGGGCTTTTCTTTCATAAACCAGACTGACCCATCAAAAGAAAGAATTGACTTCCTTTTCTGCCTGTTATCTCAATATATTGCAGGGGAAAACAGTTGGAGAATGCAGGCAGCCCAGACCCAAATAATATAATTTGTAAAGAACACCATTTATTAGTCAAATTATGTCCCCCACTCATTTATCCTCCCCTGGCAACCATTTATTACCCCTAAACAGAATTACCTATATTCTTCATCTTCCCCTTCCCTCTAAAAGGAAGGTATAAAAATTTCTGGACCTCACTGGAGTAATCACTCTGAGATTCTCCATATGCCCATGGTAAGTAAACCTCTTTCTCTTATTAATCTGCCTTACTGGTGACCTGATCTTTCAGTGAACTTTTAGGGGAAAGGGGAAGTTTCTCCTCACCTCCACAACTGTTATAGAACTGATAAGTGACAGACAATTCACAAGTGACTACTTCCTAGTTTTCTTTGCAGAATGAAGGGTATATTAGTAGATAAAAATATTTTGCATGAAACGTATGCAAGGAATGTAGGATGTGGGTTTTTTGCAAAGTAAAGACAAAGTAATTTTGTCCTAAAGTAAAATGACTGTGGCTCGGCGCCTGTGGCTCAATTGGCTAGGGCGCCAGCCACGTGCACCTAAGGTGGCGGGTTCCAATCGCCAGCCCGGGCCCTCCAAACAGCAATGACGGCTGCAACCAAAGAATGGCCGGACGTTGTGGCGGGCGCCTGTGGTCCCAGCTACTTGGGAGGCTGAGGCAGGAGACTCGCTTGAGCCCAGGAGTTGGGGGTTACTATGAGCTGTGATGCCATGGCACTCTACCCAGGGAGATAGCTTGAGGCTCCGTCTCAAAAAAAAAAAAAATAGAGTGTGAATATTTTTGCCACAACAAATAAGTAAGCAAGGAGATGGTTATGTTAACCAGTTAGATGTAAGCATTTCACACTGTATATCAAATCAGCACATTGTACCCCATAAATGCATTAATGTACACAGTTATGATTTAATAAAGAATTTAAAAATAATAATAAAATAAAACACCAACATCATACTCTGAATACCGGATAAAATGGTACTTCATATTATATGAAACCAGAAGAAAAACATATAGCCAAGGTTATTCCTAGTAATAAAAACAAAGCCAGAGGCACCACCTTACAAGACTCAGGCTGTATTACAAGTTCACAGTAACCAAAGTAGCATGGCATTGGCAGAAATATAGAGACATAGACATATATACTCTGTGGGACAGAGTATATAACCATGAGATGATACCAGTCTCTAGTTGCCATCCAGTCTTTGATAAACCAAATGAAAGCATACAGCAGGGAAAAGAATCCCTATTCAACAAATGGTGTTGGGTGAACCACTAAACACATGGAAAGGACTGAACCTGGACCCATACTTTTCACCTCTTCCCAAAATTGACTCAAATGGATAAAAGATTTAAATTTAAGACACAAAATGATAAAAATCTTAGAAGAAAGTGTGGGAAAATTCTTGATGATGTTGGACTGTGGGAAAATTTTGTGACAAAGACATCAGTGGCCATCGTAACAACCACAGAATTAAACAAATGGAACTTAATTAAGCTGACAGTCTTCTGCACAGCTAAAGACACAATAAGCAAAGCAAAAAGAAAACCTTCAGAATGGGAAAAGATATTTGCAGGGTATGAATCTGAGAAAAGTTGATAATTAGAATCTACAGACAACACATTGTTCTTAGTAAAGTACCACAAGAATGGAGAAGCAGGAATCCTATGTACTTGATTCTAATATCAAGCCTGTGGAAAATTGAATACATACATACATAAGAGAAAAACTCAGATGAATTCAAATTGGTGGGTGGAGGAATGATTGAGTACAGAGAGAGGAAGAGCGAACAGGATTGGTGTGTTCCCAATTAAGGACTACAACGTTAGGGTTTATGGTACACCACTTGGGGGCGGGACACAATTCCAAGAGGGAAATTACTTAAAAAATGCAAGCAGTGTAACCTAATTCATTCTACCCATAACCTGAAACAATTGAAAAATTCAGATTAACATGAGGGTACAAATATTCAAGTTACATCGTTTTCATTTCTAAGGTAAAGTTCAAGTTGTATTTGAGCCATTCACTCAGGAAGCATGCTGAACACCCACATACTGTGCATGTTAGCTGAGATCCCACCTGTCATTCTCATTCTGCCCCTTCCTGTCTTTCACCTCTCCCCTCTCCTCACTAACTATACTTGTTTTTCACTTTCAGGTGGGAATGTAGTATTGAGCAAACTGGATGATTGTTTTTCCATTTTATTTTATTTATTTATTTATTTTTTATTAAATCATAGCTGTGTACATTAATGCAATTATGGGATACAATGTATTAGTTTTATAAACAATTTGAAATACTTTCATCAAAATGGTTAACAGAGACTTCACGTCATTTTCATAGTTATTGTGTTAAGATATATATATTCTACCTTTAGTAGATTTAACATGTACCCTTGTAAAATGTACCTTAGTTGTCGTCCCACCAATTATCCTCCCTCCACCCATCCTCCACCTCTCCTCCCCTCCCTCTCCCCTTTCCCCGTTATCTTGGGCTATAGTTGGGTTATAGCTTTCATTTGGAAGTGTAGGTACTTATAAATTAGTTTCATAGTAGGGCTGAGTACATTGGATACTTTTTCTTCCATTCTTCAGATACTTTGCTAAAAAGAATATGTTCCAGCTCCATTCACGTAAACATGAAAGAGGTAAAGTCTTCATCATTCTTTAAGGCTGCATAATATTCCATGCTGTACATATACCACAATGTATTAACTCATTCATGGGTTGATGGGCACTTGGGCTTCATCCATGACATAGAAATTATGAATTGGGTTGCAATAACATTCTGGTACAAATATCTTTGTTATAAAGTGATTTTTGGTCCTCTGGATATATACCTAATAGAGGGATTGAAGGCTCAAATGGCAGTTCTATTTTTATATACCTAAGTAATCTCCAAACATCTTTCCAAAAGGAAAATATTAGTTTGCATTCCCACCAGCAGTGAAGAAGTGTTCTGTTTTCTCCACATCCACGCCAGCATCTCTGGTTTTGGGATTTTATGATGTGGGCTAATCTTACAAGAGTTAGATGATATCTCAAAGTTGTTTTGATTTGCATTTCTCTGATTATTAAGGATGATGAACATTTTTTCATATGTGTACCTGTCTACTTCAGAGAAGTTTCTCTTCAAGTCCCTTGCCCACACTGAGATTCTTTTCTTGCTAATATGTTTTATTTCTCTGTGAATTGTGGTTATTAAACCTTTGTCAGAGATGTAACCTGAAAATATCTTCTCCCATTCTGAGGGCTGTCTTCTTGTTTTACTTACTCTGTTCTTGGCTGTGTAGAAGCTTTTTAGTTTGATCAGATCCCAGTAATATATTTTTGGCGTTGCTTCAATTGCCCTAGGGGTCCTCCTCATAAAATATTCCCCCAGGCTGATTTCTTTAAGTGTTTTCCCTATACTGTCTTCTAGTATTTTTATAGTTTCATGTCTTAAGTTTACGTCTTTCATCCAGTGAGAGTCTATCTTAGTTAATGATGAGAAGTGTGGGTCCAGTTTCAGTCCCCTACAGGTCTCCAGCTAGTTCACCCAGCACCATTTGTTAAATAAGGAGTCTTTTCCCCATTGAATGTTTTTAATTGGCTTATCTAAGATCAAATAATGGTAAGTAGCTAGGTTCATGTCTTGGTTCTTTATTCTGTTCCATAAATCTATTTGTATATTTTAGATCAATATTGATTTACAGTATAATCTGAGGTCTGGTAGCGTGTTTCCTCCTGCTTTGTTTTTATTTATGAGTAATGTCTTGGCTATTCAAGGTTTTTTTTCTGATTCCATATAGAACAAAGTATTACTGTTTTGAGGTCTTTAAAGTATGACAGTGGAGTTTTAATAGGGATTGCATTAAAATTGTATATTGCTTTGGGTAATATGGACATTTTAACAATGTTGATTCTTCCCAGCTGTGAATATGGTATGTTATTCCATTTGTTAACTTCTTCAGCTATTTATTTTCTTAGACTTTCATAGTTCTCTTTATAGAGATCTTCACATCCTTTGTTAGGTAAACTCCCAAATATTTCATCTTCATTGGCACTACTGTAAAAGGAATAGAGTCCTTGACTTTTATTTTTAGCTTGACTATTGTTGGTATATATATAAAGGCTACAGATTTGTGAGTATTTATTTTGTAACCTGAGATGTTGCTGAATTCCTTGATCACTTCAAAGAGTTTTGTAGTTGATTCCCTGGGGTTTTCCAGATATACAATCATATCATCTGCGAAGAGTAAAAGTTTGATCTCCTCTGACACTATGTGGATATACTTGATTGCCTTTTCTTGCCTGATTGTGATGGCTAAGACTACAATGTCAAAAAGCAGTGGAGACAATGGGCAACCTTGCCTGGTTCCTGATCTGAGAGGAAATTATTGAGTGGAAATTATTTCAATTTAACTCTATTCAATACAATATTGGCTGTGGGTTTGTTGTAGATGGCCTCTATCAGTTTTAGGAATATCCCTACTGTATCCATTTCCTTAAGTGTTCTGATAATGAAAGGATGCTGGATATTACCGAAAGCTTTTTCAGCATCAATTAAGAGAATCATATGGTCTTTGTTTTTTAATTTGTTTATGTGGTGCATTATATTATTCATTAGAGATATTAGTCTATAATTTTATTTTCTTGTTGGATCTTTTCCTGCTTTGGGGATCAAGGTTATGTTTACTTCATAGAATGTGTTGGGTAGTATTCCCTCTTTTTCTTTTCTTTCTTTCTTTCTTTTTTTTTTTTTTTTTGAGATGGAGCCTCAAGCTATCCCTCCTGGGTAGAGTGCCATGGCACCACAGCTCATAGCAACCTCAACTCCTGGGCTCAAGCGAGTCTCCTGCCTCCACCTCCGAAGTATCTGGGACCACAGGTGCCCACCACAATGCCCGGTCATTTTTTGGTTGCAGCCATCATTGTTGTTTGGCGGGCCTGGGCTGGGGATTCAAACCTGCCACCTTAGGTGTACATGGCCAGTGCCTTAGCCGATTGAGCCACAGGCGCCGAGCCCCCTCTTTTTCTTTATTTTGGAAAAGGTTAAGTAATATAGGTACTAGTTCCTCTTTAAAGGTTTGATAGAATTCTGATGTGAAACCATCTGGTCCCAGACTTTTCTTTTTGGGGAGATTTTGGAATTAGATGCTATTTTAGAACTTGACATAGGCCTGTTCAACATTTCCACTTCATTCTGGCTAAGTCTAGCAAGGTGGTGCATTTCCAAGTATTGGTCTATTTCCTTCAGATTTTCATATTTTTTAAATTTCTGAGGAGCCTGTTGTTTTTTATCTTTACCATTTCTGATTGATGAAATTAGAGATTTTACTCCTTTTTTCCTCGTTAAGTTAGCCAAAGGTTTATCTATTTTATTGACTTTTTCAAAAAAAAACTTGTTGATTTATTGATCTGTTGTATAATCTTTTCTTTTCAATTTCATTGAATTCTGCTCTAATTTTGGTTATTTTTTTTCTTCTGCTGGGTTTGAGGTTGGAAAGTTCTTCCTTTTCCAGTTGCTTGAGATGTCCCATTAAGTTGTTATCTTCCTCTCTTTCTGTTCTCTTGAGGAAGACTTGCAGTGCTATAAATTTCCCTCTTAGGACTGCCTTTGCAGTATTCCAGATGTTCTGGTAATTTGTGACTTCACTATTGCTTGGTTCCAAAAATTTGGTAATTTCCTTTTTAATCTCATCTATGACCCACTTATTTCTCAGCATAAAGTTATTTAGTTTCTATGTTTTTGTATGTGTATGCAGATTCCTGTTGTTACTGAGTTCAAATTTTATTCCACGATGATCTAAGAAGATACAAGGAACAATTTCTATTCTTTTAAATTTGCTGAGGTTAGACTCGTGACATAAGATGTGAACAATTTTGGAGGATGTTCCATGCTCTGGTGAGAAGAATGTTTATTCAGTTTTTTTACAATACAATTTTATGTAGATGTCTGTGAAATCCAGTTGTTGAATGGTTAAATTTAAGTCTAAATTTTATTTGCTTAGTTTCTTATTGGAGGATCTATCCAACATTGGCAAAGGGTGTTAAAATATCCAACTAGTATGGTGCTGTAAGAAATCAAGTTGCTTATGTCTGTTAGAGTCTCTCTTATAAATTGAGGCACATTCTGGTTGGGTGCATAAATGTTAATATTTGAAATTATTCATGTTGAGTATTACCCCTAACAACTATGAAGTGACCATCCTTATCTTTCCTTACTTTTGTTGGTTTAAAGCCTACTGTATCTGTGAATAAAACTGCAACACCTGATTTTTTCCTATTTCCATTTGCCTGAACTATAGATGACCATATTTTCACCCTGAGTCTATATTTAACTTTTAAGGTAAGATGAGATTTTTGTATGCAGGAGATATCTGGCCTGAGTTTTTGTATCCAGTCAGCCAATCTGGCCCTCTTTAGAGGGAAATTTAGAGTTGATATAGGACAAGTGGTATCCCAGCCAGCTCGTGGAACTGGGGGGCACAGACCAGCTGCCTCTGCCTTGGCAATGTTGGTGTGGTGGCAGAAAGCAGCTGAACCAGCAGGCTGGAAGGTGGGCAAGGGGTACCCATTTCCTAGGCCTGGGAATAAAACGGATCATAGGCATTCATTTGCAACCCAGACATATTGTTCCTGACATGTCTCAGACAGATATCTCAGACATGCTAAATGTAACTACCTAGGGCCAGATAATTCCCAAACGGATGTCCCAAACACACTAAATGTAACTACCAAGCCCTGCTAAGTGTAAGTACTGAGAGCCCCATGTGACTATATAGACTCCTAGACAAAGAGCCTACACACAGACAGATGGAGAGAGCATTTTTGCAATGAAGGCAATAAAAAAGGACCTTACAACATCTGAGGTACACTTAAAACATCTGAAAAATACCAGAATGAGCCCGTAAAAACTTAACTAGTATATAGAGCAATTCTTTACCAACATTCAGACAAAGCATGTAAACTATAAGGAGAGAGAGAAGTAGAATAGGTCTATAGAGATTATAGAGATCAAGAGAGAAAAGTTTGGGACCATGGAAGACAAGACAGGATTGTAAAAGCTGTGAGAGCACAATTTTCAGAAGTCCCTGGGGTCAGAACAATTGCTTGGGACCCCAGGGCCTCTGGGTGCTACCTCTTTGTCAGCTCTTAACCAGAGAAAAAGAGTAAACAAAAAACAGTTTCAAAAATATGATACTAGAATTTCGCTCTTCAGTAGGTTCTTGGTCTCAGTGATTCGATGAATGAATCTGTGGACCACAGATCAGTGGCAAGACAGGATTTATTTATAGAAAAGAATACAGAAGTCCCAAAGCTCCTGGCAGAGAGAGAAAACTCAAGTAAGGAGAGAAAAGTGCTCTCTCTTCCTCTCTGTCTGTCTCTCTGTCAGCTCTTTGTCTAGGGGTCTATATAGTTGCACGGGGCCCTCAGTAGTTACATTTAGCATGTCTGGGACATCTGTCTGGGACATGTCTCTAACAACATGTTTGGGTTGCAAATGAATGGCTACAATCCCTTTTATTCCCAGGCCCAGGAAATGGGGACCCCCTGCCCACCCTCCAGCCTGCTGGTTCTGCTGCTTGCTGCCACCACACCAACATTGCTAAGGCAGAGGCAGCCAGTCCATGCTCCCCAGCTCCATGAGCTGGCTGGGACACCACTTGTCCTATATAAACTCTCCCTCTCTGAGGAGAAACTCTAACTGCTATTAGGGAAAAGGGATGAAGACTTGATCTAACTGCTTCCTGCTGAGTTAGGCAATGATAGCAGGGGGAAGTTAGAGTTTCTCTGGAGGGAGAGTGATCCAGGGGTTCAAAATAGAATCAGGTCTTGGACTGGAACTATCTTTATTGTATGTGGCTTGATGACATTTCTGGAAGACACAAATATAATCAGCACATTAAAATGAAAGGGTAGAACACTGAGAGGAGGGCGTTAATTACATGTCAGGCTAGAAGAACGAAGTCAGTGATGTTTAAAAGAAAACTATATTAACACTTCTCTTGCTGTTTCCTAAATAATAACTTTAAATTTTCATTAGGCTCTCAAGTGTTGGTGGACTGTGGTTGATTCTCTTCATGGTCTGCTTCTGTAGAAGGCCTGGTAAAATGATGGGTATCGAGTTTTTTGAAAGTCCAGTGGACATTTTTAATCCTTTCATCACTGTAGAAGTTGGAATTTCATCAAAAGTTTCTGTGCGCAGTTACTTTGGTTGTAGAGGATTGTGCAGGTCATTATGGAGGATAGGTCTCAGAATATCTTGGAGAGCTAGTTAAGTTATGGCAAATTTCTTAAACATGTGAATGTCATTAAAGAATTTAATTTCTCCATCATAAATGAAACTCAGTTTAGCTGGATACAGGATCCTGGCTTGAAAGTTATTTTGTATTTAAGAGGTGAAAGTTCAATGAGCACTATCTTCTAGCTTGAAAAATTTCAGCAGAGAGATCTATAGTCATTCTAATATTCCTCCCCTTGTAGATTATGGTTTTCTTACATCTTGCTGCTTGCAGAATTTTCTCCTTCATGTTAACTTTGGCTAATTTAATTATAGTGTGTCTGGGACATGCTTTATTTGGATTGAGTTGTGCTAGGTTTCTGAAACTGTATGCTATCTGAGTTTCAAAATCTCTTGCCAAGTTTGTGAAGTTTTCCACCTTTATCTCTTGGAGTAGAGCATCTGGGCCTTTTGAGGCAACTTAATCACCTTCAGGAATTCATATAAGGCAAATAGTTTTCTTTGAATTGTCCCAGAGCTCTCTGAGAGAATATTCATTTTTGCTCTTCATTTCTTTTCCTCTTTGAGCATTTTGGAGTGTTCCAAAGATTTGTCTTCAATGTCAGAAATCCTTTCTCCTGCCTGTTCCATTCTGTTACTGAGGCACTCTATTGTATTTCTTAAATCTTTGAGGGCTGCAAGTTCTTGCCTCAATGTGTTAAAATCTTTGGTAAATTGTCTTTAAATTCATTGAATTCTTGAGACAATTTTTGAAATGCTTCTTGAATTTCTAATTGCAATTTTACCTTTATTCTGTTAATCTTTTTTGCAATCTAAATTCTGAATTCAACTTCTGACATCTCAGACATTTGTTTATGAATGGGATCTTCTGGTTTGTCTGTCTTACATTCCTTGGGGAGTTGATCTACACTGATTATTCATGTTGCCATAGTTTTTCTTCTGATTCTGTCCTATGATTATTTTTTACCACTTGGCTAAGGAGTGGATATAGTTAAATTATACTTAAATTCATATTATAATTAAATTCACCAAAGTTAATATGAAGGAGAAAATTCTGCAAGCAGCCAGACATAAGAAAACCATAACCTACAAGGTAAAATTGGATTGGGGGCTCCTGGAGTATTAATTAACCAGCCCTTTGCCCAAGAGCTAAGAATGATGACTGCAGGTTTTCCCCTACCACATTGCAAATGACCTGCATAGTACTATACCCTGAGACACTGGGGACATGCTTGTTGTGGTGGGGCTAAGTGGTTCTGTCTTCTTTTCAGGTAGTCTCTGTCCAATCCTAGTGAATCGGTTACTATGCATTGAAGTATCAGCTGTGGAGAAATACAGGCACCCTTCCCCCCATGGGTAACAACTGGTAAAGGAAAATCAAACCTTCCTACAATAGCACAACCAGGGTACCACCTTGGATGGTCCTTGGGTGATTGGCTCAGGTCAAGAGTTCTGAATCACTTGTCCCAGTCAGCACCCAGGCTCAAGTGGGAGAGATCAAAAGGTCTCCAGCAACTAGATAGCAGGAGTCTGATGGCAGCTCAAGTATGGCTTGCTCTGGTGATCCATGGAGTCAGAAGGGCCCATCTAATAAATGAATTAGTCCAGGAAGGTTTATGTCTCCTTCCCCACCTTGCACCCTGGTAACCCTGCAGGGCTGTGACCCAGTTCCCTCCAATGAGCAGATGCACCAGGGGTTTGCACTTGCCTGAGTCACTGGGAGATTTACATCTCTTCAGCTAGGCCATCACACTCTACCACCAGCCACCAGCCAGCAGGGGGAGCTGAATCCTGACTACCACGGGTGCTTAAGGGAGGCTGGAGAGTTTCACTCAGTTCCAACCCTGCCCCTGATTGATGTTGTTACCACTTATATTCTTGCAGAATTTGAGTTTCTGTCCTGGTGATATTCTCCTGCAAGCCAGGTACTGTTTGAGTTCACAGAAACTGCGACTCAGCCCCACCCTGTGCGGCTGCCACTGAGCCAATTCTCACGAAGCTGGCAGCTCTGTTTCTGCTGCACTCTGTGTTGGGCCAGGCACAGTTAGAGCTCACACATGGCTCTCAGTTCCCGCACTTCCCTGGGCTGATGATGCTGCCCACACCTGCTTTTGTCTCAGCTATGGTCCACTGGGGGCCGGTTGAATCTTGGGCTCACAAAAGCAGCAATTCTGACTCAGCCCTGCCCTGGGAGTATGCTGCCTCTGCACATGCACAGATTCTATTCTCTGTTCCGTTGGCCCTGCCCAGGAAGGTACCACCTCAGGCATACCTTTTGCTCATAGAGCCTGCATTTCCGTCCCAGATCTGTTCTGCCTGTGGCTGCCACTGGAGTAGAGGCCCGGCTTTCTATGCTTGCTAAGAGAGGCAGGACGTTTTCTCCAAAACATCATTGGGGTGTGAACCCTATTGTTCCTGCCAATACCTCTGTGGGGCACCATCTCTCCCTCTCCCATATGGCTCCCTCGCTCCATAGTTCCCACTTTATACCCATGCTGCCGATTCAGCACAGACTTATTACAGCCCTTGCCCTATCCACACCTCTCAAGAAAATGACCATGAATCTGGACTCTATGGGGGACAGGCTTCCAGACAATTGGGTGAGAGAGGAGGGGAGTGCTGTGAGTACAGAATTGTGGGTAGCATATATGTTTAGCTTTATGCCTGGCATTAGAGTGCCATGGCACACTAGTGGGTCCTCTCTGGGGAAGGAGTTCCAGTTTTAAGAGGGTGTCTCCTGTGGAATAAAATAGGAGGAGATCTGAACTCTGTTTGCTTGTTTGTAGAAAGTATACTGTGAGCCCTTCTCATGGGGGAGGGAACTCCTGTCCACTTGATGATGGGTTTTGTACCTATTATTTGTTTCCCTGGGGGTCTCAGCTCACCTCAGCAGGGGTGATGTGTACTCTTTAATATTGTATCTTGACTCAGCTCCAAACTATTAGCTTACTTGCTAAACTTCTGTCCTTTAACTCTCCTTCTGTATGGGAGCCTCTGTGTAAAGCTGGCTCCAGTTGGTCACATTGCCTCCTTCCTCTATTTATCCATGCTTGAGATAATTTACAAAGAAGAATGTGTTTCAACTTCTTCTAGGTAATACATAATATGTAAAGACTTTTTCTTTTCTTACGTATGAATAGTACTCCACAGTATAAATATACCACACTTTATTAATTAATTCTTATGTTAATGAGCTCTTTCTTGGGTTGATTCTACATCTTCACAATATTGAACTGAGCTGCAATAAACATTCTATTGCAAAGTCCTTATGTTAATTGATTTCTTGTGGGTTGATACCTAGCAATGGGATTGTGGGAACAAAATGAAGATCTACTTTTATTTCTATGAGAGCTCTCCATACTTCTTTCCATAGAGGTTGTGTTAGTTTACAATTGCAGTAGCAATGAGAAAGTTTTCCCTTCTCTCCATACCCACACAAGAATCAGCAGATTAGGGTTTCTGTGGTATTGGATAATCTCACTGGATTTGGTTGATATCTCAGAGTGGTGTTCATTTGCCTTTCTCTGATGGCTAGGGATGGTGTGAATTTTTTATTTGTTTGGTGGTTTATCTGTTATCTTCAGAAAAAGTTCCTGTCTAAGTGTCTTGTTGACTTATAAATGGGATTGTTTGTCCTTTTCTTATTGATTAATTTGATTTCTCTGTAGATTTTAGTTATCAGCCCTTTCTCAGATTAGTAGCATGAAAATATCTTCTCCCATTCCAAAGGCTGCCTGTTTCCTTTGCTTATGATACCCTGAGATTGCAGAAGCTTCTTTAGCCTCATCATGTCTTATTTATTGACTTTGGTGTTGCTGCAATTGCAAGAGGGTCTTCTTTATAAAATCTTTTTCTAGGCCTAATTTATCAGGAGTTTCCCTCATACTTTCTTCTAAACTTTGTAGTTTTTGTGTCTGAAATTTTGAATCTCTAATCCAGAGAGAGTCAATTTTTTTCAATGGTGAGAAGTGCAGGTCCAATTTCAGTCTTTTACATGTGGCTAACTAGTTCTCACAGCACTATTTATTAAATAGGGATGCTTTTTCCTAGTGTATGCTTTTGTTTTGTTATATTAAAGATGAGATGATGATATGTGGTTTGGTTCATTCCTAGGTTCTCTGTTCTTTTCCATACACTTATATCTCAATTTTTTGTGCCAGTATCATGCTGTTGTGATCACTATACACTAGTAGTATAACCTTAAGACTGTTAACAAGATTCCCCCAGATTTTTCAGGACTAGATGGCTTCACATCAGAATTTCACCAAACCTTTAAATACAAATAAGCACCTGTGTTGCATAATCTTTTCTTTCTTTCTTTCTTTTTTTTTTTTTTTTTTTGAGACAGAGTCTCAAGCTGTCCCCCTGGGTAGAGTGCCATGGCATCACAGCTCACAGCAACCTTCAACTCCTGGGCTCAAGCAAGTCTCCTGCCTCAGCCTCCCAAGTAGCTGGGACTACAGGCACCTGCCACAATGCCCAGCTATTTTTTGGTTGCAGTCATCATTGTTGTTTGGCATACCCACGCTGGATTCGAACCCACCACCTTAGGTGTATGTGGCTGGAGCCTTAGCCACTTGAGCCACAGGCGCTGAGCCCATAACCTTTTCCAAAGCATAGAAAGAGATGGAATCCTTCCCAACACAGTCTACAAAGCAAATATCACCCTGATTTCCAAACCAATGAAAAAAATTTACAAACCAATATGATTAATGAATATAGATGCAAAAATATTTATTAAGATCCTAGAAAACAGAATTCAGCAACACATCAAAAAAAATTATATGTCATGGCTAAGTTTGTTTTATCCCAGGGTCTCAAGGTTGGTTCAACATACATAAATCTATAAATATAATACATCACATAAACAAAATCAGAAACAAAGACCATATGCTTCTCCCAATTGATAAAGAAAAAGCTTTGATAATCTTCAGCACCCCCATGATCACAACCCTTAAGAAAATAGGCTCAAGTGGGTCATTTCTTACACTTATAGAGATCATCTACAGCTAGCCCACAGCCAATATCATATTGAATGGAATAAAACTGAAAACACTCCCACTCAGATATGGAACTAGACAAGGATTCCAATTGTCTCCACTGCTATTTAGCATAGTAATGGATGTCATAGCTATCACAATCAGACAAGAAAAGGTAATCAAGGGTATCCAAATGGGGTCAAAGGACATCAGACTCTCACTCTCTGCAGATGATATGATTTTATACTTGGAAAACCCCAGGGACTTAACTACAAAATTCTTAGAAGTGATCAAGGAATACAGCAGTGTGCCAGGATACAAAATCAATACTTACAAATCAGTAGCATTTATATATGCCAACAATAGCCAAGTTGAAATTGTAGTCAAGGACTCTGTTCCTTTTACAGTACTGCCAAAGAAGATGAAATATTTGGGAATTTACCTAACAAAGGACGTGAAATATCTCCATAAAGAGAACTATGAAACTCTGACAAAAGAAATGGCTGAGGATATTAACAAATGGAAAAAAAAATGCCATGCTCATGGCTAGAAAGAATCAACATTGTTAAAATGTCCATATTCCCAAAAGCAATTTACAAATGTAATGCAATCTCTATTAAAGCACCACTGTCATAATTTAAAGATCTGGAAAAGATAGTACTTCGTTTTATATGGAACCAGAAAAAAACCTCAAATAGCCAAGAGATTACTCATAAATTGAAACAAAGGAGGAGTCATGGTGGAATCATGCTAACAGACTTCAGGCAGTACTATAAATTTATAGTAATCAAACAGCATGGTACTGGTACAAAAATACAGAGATAGATGTATAGAACAGAATAGAAGAGATTAACCCAGCCACTTACCATCATTTGAACTTTGATAAGCTTATCAAAAGCATAAATTGGGGAATGATTGCCTATTTAACAAATGGTGCTGGGTGAATTGGCTGGTGACTTGTAGAAGACTGAAAATGGATCCACACTTTTCACCATTAAAAACAATTGATTCTCACTGGATAAAAGGTTTAAAATTAAGACATTAAACTAGAAAGAGAGTGCAAGGGAAACACTTTAAGAAATTGTCCTGGGGGGACATTTTGTGATGAGGACCCCCTGAGCAATTGAAGCAACACCAAAAATATATTACTGGGATCTGATCAAATTAAAAAGCTTCTGCACAGCCAAGATCACAGTAAGTAAAGCAAGAAGACAGCCCTCAGAATGGGAAAAATATTTGCAGGTTATGTTCCTGACAGAGGTTTAATAACTAGAATCCACAGAGAAGTCAAACTAATTAATGAGAAAAGAACAAGTGGTCTCATTTCATTGTGGTCAAGAGACCTGAACAGAAGCTTCTCTGAGAAAGACAGGCACATGGCCTACAGACACATAAAAAGTTCTCACCATCTTTAATCATCAGAGAAGTTCAAATCAAAACCAATATGAGATATCATCTAACTCCAGTAAGGACAGCCCACATCACAAAATCCCAAAACTACACATGTTGACATGGATTTGGCAAAAAGAAAATACTTGTGCACTGCTGGTAGGAATGCAAGCTAATATACTCCTTTTGGAAAGAAGTTTGGAGAATACTTAGGGTACTAAAAGTAGACCTGCTATTTGAACCTACAATTCCTCTACTAGGTTTATATTCAGAAAACCAAAAATCATTTTACAACAAAGATATTTGCATTAGAATGTTTACTGCAGCCCAATTTATAACTGTCAAGTCATGGAAGAAGCCCAAGTGCCCATTGACCCATGAATGGATTAGTAAACTGTGGTACATGTACAGCATGGTATATTATGCAGCTATAAAAAAAATGGAGACTTTACCTCTTTTATGTTTACATGGATGGAGCTGGAATACATTCTTTTTAGTAAAGTATCTCATGAATGGAAGAAAAAGTATCCAATGTACTCAGTCTTACTATAAAACCAGTTTATAGCTTTCTTATGAAAGCCATAACCCAATTATAGCCCAAAAATAATGGAAAAGGGGAGAGGTAGGGTAGGGGAGGAGGGAGGATGGATGGATGGAGAGTAATTGGTACAACCACAACTACGGTGCATCTTACAAGGGTACATGTGAAATTTATTAGGTGCAGAATATAAATGTCTTAACACAATAACTAAGAAAATGCCATGAAGGCTATGTTGACCAGTTTGATGAAAGCATTTCAAATTCTATGCAAAACCAGTACATTGTACCCCATGATTGCATTAATGTACACAGCTATGATTTAATGAAAAAAAGAGTAGAGTATAAATGTCTTAACACAATAACTAAGTGAGGTGAAGGCTATGTTAACCAGTTTTATGTAAAGCATTTAACAGTGTATGTATTTGTATCCCATAAATGTGTTAATGTACACAGTTATGATTTAATTAAAAAAAATAAGAGAAAAAAATAAAAAGTAAATTAGAATAGTTTCTTCAAAAAAATTAAAAAATATTAAAAAAGTAAAAATGTATTGACTATTCTGGCAATTTTAAAATATAGTGGAAAAGTTTATCTGATTAGATAAAGCAGAAGAAAGTGTTTCAGAGCTTGAAGACAAACCTTTTGAATTAATTTTGTCTGTCACAAATAAAGAAAAAAATAATCATGAAAAATGAAAGTTCTGTGAAATACAGAATTTTGTAAAGCATCTAAACAACAGTCAGAAGTATATTTGAGAGAGGAAAAAAAGCAAAATGATTTTCTTCCTCTTATTGTCAAGCTCTGATCTTTGTAGAAATTTATATATTCAGATAGAAAATTATAACTTAATGTATGGAAAATTAATGTCAAAAAACACCAAGGCATATTACTGTTATGCCAAAGACAAAGAGGGAAAAATCCCACAACATGCTAAGTGAAAGCAATAATTAATGTACAATGGAAAATCTGACACATTAACAGCAGACTTGTCAACAGAAACCTTGCAAGCCACAGTGGATCTGAGTTCCCTGAATTTAGTCTCAGACAAAATAATTGCAAACCAAGAATATGGTGTTTTCAAAAATAATTTTAATAAATGAAGGATAAATAGATTTTTATAACAAGCAAACACTAAACAATATTGTCACCACTAAACGCTCCCAGCAAGAAACACTCAAAAGTGCTCTAACCAATAACAACAACAACAATAAAACAGTTAATATTTTCTAATGTAAAAAACCTTCACAGAAGAATTTGCAGGTCTGTACCCCCTTATTAATTTGAGAAAAAAAAAACCACAGCTCTTATCGCAAAGTAGTGCAAATGACAATACAAAGAAACTCTAGCAATCAATCATGTTGGCAGAAACAATATCTCACTTACTAAAATTAGCATATAATATGAAGAGTTTAAATTTCCCACTTAAAGGATATAAGTGGTATGACAATTAAGTTGGTGAACTTGTCCTAGGAAAAGTACCACATAGCTCATTTGATAAATTTTACCATGGACACTTTTGAAGTTCTACCTTTGAGAATCTGTGCACTGAAACCAGTTCTTAGTCTACCTTTCTAAGCATTTTTTTTTCTGAAATGGCCATGAAAGTTGCCATTATATAACCCTTGATGTTCTCAATGCCATCAAAATATCTTTCTTTGAATATATACTTTATATTTGGGTAAAGAAAAAAGTCACTTGGGAGCAGGCTAGGTGAATAGGGACGGTCTTACAATACAGTTATTGGTTCACTGGTTATGAACTCACTCACAGTCAGTGTAATATGAACTAGTGCACTGTAGTGATACAGTCATGCAAGAGCCATGAGTTGTTATTTATTTATTTATTTATTTATTTATTTATTTGGAGACAGCATCTCACTATGTCACCCTTGGAAGAGTGCTATGGCGTCACAGCTCACAGCAACCTCTATCTCTTGGGCTTAAGTGATTTTCTTGCCTCAGCCTGCCAAGTAGCTAGGACTACAGGCTCCTGCCACGATGCTCAGTTATTTGTTGTTTTATTGTTGTTGTTGCAGTTGTCGTTGTTGTTTTAGCTGGCCATGACTGGTTTCAAACCTGCCAGCCTCCGTGTATGTGTCCTGCACCCTACCCACTGAGCCATGAGTTGTTGACCAAGATACTTAGTTAAGAATTTCCTGTTTCTCTATATTTACTTAGTCTTCAATGCTTTTAATATTCATCTGAATATTTTGTTGCACAATTCAATTAAATTTCTGCAATGTTTTTGTCTGTTCTGCTTATTATTGGTCACCTTTATCTCACTTCATCAGTGGTGCTTTCTCTCCAGAAAAAACGTTTAATCCATTTCTATACTTCTGTTTTCTTCATGGTATTGTCCTCATAAAATTGCATAAACATGTCCTTAAGTTCACTTCTACTCTTGCTAAATTTAATAAAATTTTATAAATTTTTGGTTGCTCTAATTCAAGCTTTGACATGTTCAAAACAGCACACAAAAACATGCATCAACAATAATAAGTACCACACAACAAGACCACCACATGTCAATGTGAACTCAATAGTGAAACACTGATATACCAAGGTTAAAAGCTTACTGAATTGTTTTTACAGTGCTGTCAATGTAAATACATGAAAGTTTATCAACTTAACTGTCAGAATTTGTAGATATATGGAATGGTTAAAAAAAACAACAAAAAATATACCCCATGTATGTTTGTTTTCATGAAATCCAGATAACTTGTCAGTACTTTATAGACTTCAGGGACTGATGTGGACATAACATTCAACACAAATGGAAACAAAAAATGAGTAGGAATGTTTTTTTTCTTTTTCATCTCTATTTTCTTGCCAGTATCATGATCTTTTGATCACTATAGGGTTGTAATATAACATGAAATCTGGTAATGTGATGCCTCCAGATTTGTTTTTGTTTCTAAGAACTATATTTGCTATTTGAGGTTTTTCCCTAGTTCCATATGAAGTGAAGTCCTATAGTTTCAAGTTCTTTAAAGTATGACATTGGTGCTTTAATGGGGATTGCATTAAATCTATAGATTGCTTAGAACACTTTAATAATGTTGATTTTCCCAGCCATGAGCATGGTATGTTCTTTCATTTGTTGACTTCTTCTGCTATTTCTCAAAGTTT
The DNA here is from genome assembly GCA_963574575.1 of Galagoides demidoff. Taxonomy (NCBI): domain Eukaryota; kingdom Metazoa; phylum Chordata; class Mammalia; order Primates; family Galagidae; genus Galagoides; species Galagoides demidoff. The sequence continues at coordinate 23,566 of CAUYQV010096855.1, forward strand.
CATAATTATCTTTATCTTTCATGTCTTTTGTTAGATATATTCCCAGGTATTTCATCTTCTTTGCTGGTATTGTAAAAAGAACAAAGTCTTTTATTTTATTCTCAGCTTGACAATTGTTGGCATCTATGAAGGCTACATATTTGTGGGTACTGATTTTGTATCCTGAGATGCTGCTATATTCCTTGATCACTTTTAAGAGCTTTGTAGTTGAGTCCCTGGGGTTTTCCAGGTATAAGATCTTGTCATCTGTGAAGAGGGAGAATTTGACCTCCTCTGTCCCCTTTTGGATTCCTTTTGATCTCCTTCTCTTTCCTGATTGCAGTGGGTAGGACTACCAACATTATGTTAAATAGAAGTGGAGAGAGTGTTTACTTCCAGATTTGAGTGGAAATGCTTTTAGTTTTACTCCATTCAATATGATATTGACTGTGGGTTTGCTGTAATAACCTCTGTCAGCTTAAGGAATGTTTCACCTAAGGCTATTTTCTTGAGTGTTTTTACCAGGAAAGGATGTTGGATATTGTCAAAAGCCTTTTCTACATCACTTGAAAGAATCCTGTGGTCTTTGTTTTTGATTTTACTTATGTGATGTAGTATATTTGCAGACTTTCATATGGTGAACAAACTTTGTGTCTCTGGGATCAAACCCACTTGACCAGGGTGTATAACTTTTCTAATGTGTTGTTGTATTCTTTTTGCTAATATATTGTTGAATATTTTTTCATCAATATTGATTAATAATATTGGTCTGTAGTTTTCTTTTTCTTTTTTTTTTTGCTGGGTCCTTATCTTTTGGGATCAGGGTGATATTTCCTTCATGGAAAGTGTTGGGGAGGATTCCTTCTTTCTCTAAATTTTGGAAAAGTTTAATGCATTATAGGAACTAGTTCCTATTTGAAGGTTTGATAGAATTTGGGTGTGAAACCATGTGGTCCAGGGCTTTTATTTTTTGGGAGATTTTGTATGATTGATGCTATTTCTGTACTTGATATTGGTCCAGTCAAGATTTCTAAATCTTTCTAGCTGAATTTTGAAAGGTATTGTGCTTCCAGATATTGGTGAATATCCTCTACATTTTCATATTTCTGAGAATAGAGTTTTTGTAGTAATTGTTGAGAATCTTCTGTATTTCGTGGCTTCTGTTGTTATTTTCCTTTTATCATTTCTGATTGTAGTTACTAGAGATCTTGTTTTTCTGTTTCTGGTTAGTGTAGTCCAGTGTTTATTACTTTTATTAATCTTTTCAAACAACCAACTTTTTGTTTTGCTGATCTTTTGAATAAGTCTTTTCTTTTTTAAATTTAATTTAGTTCTGCTCTAGTTTTGGTTATTTCTTTTCTTCTGCTGGGTTTGGGATTAAATTTTTCTTCCTTTTCCAGTTGCTTGAGATGGGCCATTAGATTGTTGACTTGCTTTGCTGTATACCACAGGTTTTGATAATTTGTGGTGTCATTATTGTTTTGCTCCAGAAATCTGATTATCTCCTTCTTGATCTCATCTATGACGCAGGTATCATTCAGCACATGGGTATTTCATTTCCATGATTTTATTTGAGTATGAAGATTTATGTTGCTATTGAGTTTAACTTTTATTCCATGATGGTCTGAAAAGATACAGGGAGATACAGGGAGATAATTTCTATTCCTTTGAATTTTTTGAGGTTAGCCTTGTTACATAAGATACGATCAATTTTTGAAGATGATCCATGGGCTGATGGAAGAAGGTTTATTCAATGTTGCTAAGGTAAAGTGTTCTAAAAATGTCTGTTAAGTTCATTTGTTCTAGGGTCTTGTTAAAGTCTATTATTTCTTTCTTTAGTTTCCTCTTTGAGGATCTGTCCAGAACTGCCAATGGGGTATTAAAATCTGCAACTATTATCATGCAAGAAGGGATCATATTGTTCAGATCAGTTAGGGTATGTTTTATATATTGAGGAGGACTCAAATAGGGTGCACAGATGTTATCTATTAAAATCTGTACATACTGTGTGTTTCCCTAGACCAGTATGTAGTGTCCATCTTTGCCTTTCATTATTTTTGTTTCTTTGAATCTAATTGTATGTACACACTATTTTGTAACCTCAGGTTTTTTTCTGCTTTTCATTTCCCTGGAATACAGTTGCCCATCCCTTCATCCTGAGTTGAGTTTTATCCTTTGAGGTAAGGAGAGTTTTGTGTAGGCAACAGATATCTGTCCTAAGTTTTTGTATCCCATCGGCAAGCCTTTGCCTCTTTAATGGAGAGTTCAAACCATTCACATTAGTTGAGAAAATTGACAGATGTGGCAAAGTTTTAGTCATCTTGTTTTTTCAGAAGTACAGAGCTTAATTTTATGTCTCTCACTGAAAAAAGGAGGGAAGGACAGCATAATAATACCCCTCAAAATAGAATATCATCTGCTTTATTTACTTTAAAGTTTTAAGATTTGAATTGTGAAGGAGAAATTCCAACATATAGATACTGGGTTTCTATAACCACACCTATACTAGATCAACCAGTGTATTACAGAGACCCATTAAAATCAGAATGAGTCCCTGCTAATGTCATAAAATAGGGAAGAGGTTATGCTTATATCTCTACAGGAAAAAATAACCTTTGGGTTCCAGACAAACACCTGAAACTTCCAGAGAACCCTGAGAATGAAATCAACAAAGAAGCCCCACCTGCAGGAAGCAGAAGTGAATCAGATAATCGAAAAGATGCAACAATTGTCTCTGAAGAGCAGTAAGAAGAAGAGTAGAAAGACATCAGGAAGGAACAGAAGACTGATGAAGAAGCAACTCCACAGAGTAGGACAACATGCTAAAATAATGCTGATTCAACATAATCATAAGATAACCCCAGTCAATTTATTCCTGGCCATGTTTGTCATTATGGCCTCTCCCACACAGGCTCAAAATAACCATTATTGGA
>CAUYQV010096856.1:0-11496 GCA_963574575.1 Galagoides demidoff
AAATCACAACTATGGCCCAGGATGAAGCAGGGAAAAGGAGAGGGATGGGAGGGAAGAGGGGAGTTTTGATGGAGGGAGGGCGAATGGTGGGATCACACCTATGGTGCATATTGCAAGGGTACAAGTCCAATCTATTAAGTCTAGAGTATAAATGTCCTAACACAATAATTAAGTAATTTAGTAATTAACTAAATTAATGTGTATAAAGTTTATCATTTTATATTATATAACATTCTGTGATTCTCAGGCTGAGGAAAATAAACATACAATATGCACTTACACATATAATAGTACCTTACTATAGTTCAGGAATCTTAATCAGCTCAGTTTCTATTTTTCTTGTTTCTTGCACACTGCCTTCAGTTTGGGCCTCACTCTTTTTTGCATTAAGTGTTTGGAACTTAAAATAGTATAGTGTCTGACTCTGTCAGCTTTGAATAGTTATTGGTGACGTTCTTTCAAAGGCAGTTTACTAATGTCCCTAGCGATATCTTGGATCATCAGTACTTGAATTCTGACTCAAATTGCATTGGATCCTAGGTAAATTATGGGACATTGTTATCCATTATATTTTTTTTCTAAGAAGATATATTGAAATTCGATTTTTATTTTTAACGGATTGGGAGAAGACTTTGATCTTTTTTTGTAAAATACTCCAAATACATCCATGGAAATACTGTTAGCGGTCGGTGGAAAACCTCCACCAAAAATGAGTTATGGACTGAAACAGTAGGTTTGGCTGTTTCCAAGAATCCATAACCTTTATCTCGTTGATAATAGGGAATTGGGCACTCAGGATATTGAAACAGAATAGTTTCCTAGGCGTTGCTCAGGGGAGGAAAATATAATTCCATTGGGCCCAGAGTTGTTGGAAAGGAAACAACAAGAAAAATTTCCTAGGCTATTCTCCTCACTCCTACAATTTTAATAACCACAACAATTCCCTAACTCCTTCCAGTGTTTCATTTTGATTCAAAATAGCCTATTTTATTCATATTTACATTATTTTCCACATCCATTTTTATTTCCCTTTTTTTTTTCATTTTTTCAATAGAATGTGAACTCTACAAAAGAAGGGACCTCATCAATCTGTTCACCATTAAGTCTCCAGTACCTAGAACTGTGCATAAAATATACTATTAATGGTGCTTAATACATGCATATTAAATAATAATCAAGTTTGATAGAAAGGATTCCTGCCATCATTTAAATGCACATGAACATTTAACCTCCTGAGAAGTCCTTCAATACCATCAATAATAAGCAGCTGGCTGTTTGAAAACTTCTTCTTGAGATTTTAAAATACCATCTTGGTGAGAATTAAGTCACATTAAGCCAGGCATCCTCAAACTACAGCCCGCAGGCCACATGGGGCCCACCTAGGACATTTATCCGGCCCGCTGGGTGTTTTTGCTGCCACTGCCTGTCCTGCTTGGCAGCCAACTCATCCCAGGGCCCGCAGTCTGGCCCTCTAATGGTCTGAGGGACAGTGAACTGGCTCCCTGTTTAAAAAGTTTGAGGACCCCTGTTTTTCTATTGATCCCAGTGACTAAGAGCTCAGGATCTGGAGGTAAAATGCTTGCATTAAATATCAACACCATTGCTAATTAGCTGCATGACATTGAACCAATGAACTCTCAGGAGCGGATTTTGTCTCTGCCCAACCTGGATCCCTTTTTCTGAGCCAGTGACCCCATCCTGTAGCTTCTACGAGCACTGGCAGCCGACATCACAGGGAGGATCGTCCTCTGTCAAGTAAAAGCCATTACACGTGTTGACTGGCTTAGATGGTGGCATCTGAGATTCATTTCCCAGTGATACCACGTCCTTGCTGGACTCTTTTTCCTTTCCTTACCCTGCGGACTTTCCTCCCCACATAAAATACACAGTCCTTGTTTCAGTATCCGCTACTGTTGAATATAACCTCTTTATGCCTCAGATTTTGCAACTCCCTATTTGAAGAAATAATAAGTATTCTTTAATACGAATGCATAATAAGAGCTAAAGAAGTATAATAAAATGCGATCATCACCATATTCTATTTCTTCTTCCCATTTTTCTTCTAGACTATGTGATTTCTCCTTTTTTAATACACCCTACTTTCCATTGCAGTTTTCTTTTCTCTTCAGGTTAATATGAGTGTGCATTCAACTAGGCTATGGAAATTGCTTTTGTAACATTGAAGGCTGCATTGTATCTGTGTCCTTCTCCCAGGAGGAGGGCCCTATAGCCACCGAGAGTATCCATTGGGTGGGAATTTACCCGTCATCTTCTCCCTGTCCCTCCATTTGAATTTAATTTCATTTTCCTCTCATATGAGCATATATATTTTGATAATCTTCTAGTTTCAAATTGGAACTAAGTACCTGTGATACATAGTTGCTTTTCTTTTCCTTTTTAAAATCACTCTTATTTGGATAATAGTGATGCATCCAATATTCCAAAAATACGACCACTTCCCAATAGTTTTAAACACATTCTGGCATTTGATCTTTACATTGCCATTTTACCCATTTCCTGAGTTCCCAGCATAGACACTGAGCACATTATTTCTTGTGTTCTATAAGAGATGAGCTAGCACCAGTCACCACGTGGAGAACAAAGATTTGCAAGAGCATCTTTTCCTTTAGAGTTAGAAAAGAGCTTCAGTGAGTTGTAGCCAAGAAGTAATTACATTTATTTTCATCATCGGAAACCACTGAGTGGCAGAAATATCCTTAGTGGGCTGAGGCTATGTAAATGCATTGTATAAAAGCAATTCTTCACGTCTAGCGTGATGTATGTTCGTAAGACGGATATGTATGTTCACAGGATATAATATGAATCGTAACAGTGGAAGGACTTTTACCAACAAGGAATCTGAGTTCATGTGAGATTCATCATAATTGAGCATCTTAATTTCCGCCTTTGGTCAGCTTTTTGAGAGGTTAAAACTTGAACCGCAGAGTCTCCTTTTTTGGAACCTCTTCTCAATGTAAACATCGACATAAGGGGGCGACTGGATGTACTCTTACAAGGTTTATTTTTTAAATTACTATCAACAGATGTGAAATAGACTACAGCCACCATCAAAATGCCAAGTAAGTGCAATTTTAATGGATCACTGGACAGAGGGGATGTTACATTCATATCTCTACATCCATCAGAGTGCCATTTACAAACTTGATTCTTCTTAGAAGATCATTGCAATAATGCATTCATCGAACAGAGGCAATGTTTTAAAGAATCCTACAGGAACAAAAATATTTATAAATCAACGGAAGCAAACGACACATTACATCGTCAAAAAGGAATAATGCACTTCTTCCTAAATCATGTCCATTGGGGATATTTTATTTGGGTAATGAACAGACATTATTTTACTTTCATTTGTTCTTTTGAAAATAACAGTATTATGTGATATGTATATTTTTTTGATAACAAAAATACTAAGCTCTTTAAAATTAATAAAATTGTTTACCTATCAGTTTATGGTGAAATTACATTGTGCTGCTAAGAGTGATTTTAGTTTGAGATGGAGGCCTAAATGAGAATTTAAGCATTTCCTATTTATTTCATAGTGTCCGTAGATTTTTTTTTTCCTTTTGGCAGTTTTTGGCTGGGGCTGGGTTTGAACCCACCACCTCCAGCATATGGGGCTGGCGCCCTACAATTTTGAGCCACAGGTGCCACCCCATCCATAGATCTTTTTTTTACCAGGGCCGAGTTTGAACCTGCAAACCTCCGTATGTGTGGCGGGTGCCCTGTCGACTGAGCTAGGGGTGCTGCCCCCACCCTTAGATCTTTGTACAAACTTTTACCCCCGGCCTTCTGCGTTCAAATCCTTTAAATGGATCCTGTTTACAAAGCATAGTATGTTTCACTTTGAGAGTCTGTTTATTTTTTTCCTTTACTATTATGTTAAGGAATTGTATTTATTGGTAAGGCAAACACATTTGATTTTACAACCACCATCAGAAGTATGCTTTGCTGTCTGTTTTAACTGCTCTTTTAAATATTACATTCTATTGTTTTCTTTGTTTTGATTGTGCTGTTTTGTTTTGTGAGAAAAAAAAATGAACAGAGAGATATTTATCTCCATGGGAAGAACATTCAACATTTCAAAACGTCAGCTCTTCTGATCTTAATGTACAGATGTAATACAACTCCAGTGAAAATTCCTGCAAACCTGCTGAGGGATGTTAACTAATTTTAACTTAAAAACTTTTATAAATATCTAGACATATCAAAATTTATCAAATTGCATAATTTAAATATATGCAGTTCATTACAGAAAAGGGGAGAGGAAGTGGTTTGTCCTGAGGAAGGGATCTGTGGAATCTTCCGGGGTGTGGGGACATTCTATTCCTTCACTTGGGTGTAAGTCACACATATTTTCTTTGTATTATGCAATTTGCTAAGTGACGTATGAAATTATGTTTTTTTTTTATTAAATCTTAGCTGCATGCATTAATGCAATCATGGGGTACAAGGTACTGGTTTTATATACAATTTGAAATGTTTTCATCAAACTGGTCAACATAGCCTTCACAGCATTTTCTTAGTTATTGTGTACACAATATTTATCTTTTCGTTGTGTTTTACTGTTACCAAAATCTGTGTGTATACACACATGTATTTGGAAGCTATATTTTTTAAAGGCGGTAATTATCCCCAAGACTCGTGAATTTTATCATTCTGCCCTTACTAACAGTCAGCTTGGGTCTTAGCAGTAGCACACGTGCTTTGTCATTTTTTTTTTTTTGAAATTTAGAAATGATGTGTAGCTTCGATGGCTTTTGGAATTGGAAAGCCATTTCTTCTTCATTCACAGACACATTCCTGTACTGTTTTTGAAAGATAAAAAAGAAAACCACAATGAAATCATATTTCAATGTGCCTCACTGGAGGTCCACGCCTCATGAAAACTCATCTGTCCGGTGGCGCTGCTAAGTTTACAGCAATTTGTGGGTGGGGGGAGGCACCGGAAGGAGGATGTCATTTTGTCTTATTTTCATGGCTGTATTGTACTGTGTGGCTGTTGGATACACAGTGCTTGTATCATTCCCTGGGGTATGATATTATATTTACTGTGTGCACTTATCTTGTCTCTGATGGTCCATTTTCTTTTCTGTCCATAGTAAATATAGTTTTCTTTTTCCTTCTGCGTTCCACAGAATGCTTTATCATGTGTGCAATAGATGAGAAGAATCTGGGATGAGGGGAAGGTGTTATCTATAAACCGATCGAAGGAAGTGTCCAAGAGGCACGAAGTTTTGTTTGACATAAATAAATCTGGACATCTACTGTGCTGTCTCTCAGCAGCCAAGAGAACAGTTGTAATTTGTATCCTATAGAGAGGAGAGTACAGAATTTAGAATGAAAAATAAAATAGAAATACAATATTTGGAAAATACAAACAAATACACAATAGGAAATAAATATACTGTCCTTTGTGTGTGTCTGTGTATATGTCCGTATGTATACACAGTCGGGTGGGATCCCGCAATCTCACCTGGAGGTATATATATAAAGGAAATAAATCACTACCCAAAGGGGTCCTCAGACTTTTTGAACAGGGGGCCAGTTCACTGTCCCTCAGACCATTGGACGGCCGGGCTGCCAGCCCCAAGACAAGTCGGCTGCTAAGCAGGACAGGCAGTGATGGCAAAAACACCTGGCAGGCTGGATAAATGTCCTCAGTGTGTCTCATGTGGCCTGTGGGCTGTAGTTTGAGGACGTCTGCTTAGGCTTTATCTGGACTCGGATTTTCATTTCATTATTTTTCAGGAAAGCCAAAATATGGAGTCAAATGCCCATCGATGGATGAGTGGATATAGGAAATGTGATATTAATAGGTGTGTAGATGGGGATGGTGTCCATACCCTGGAACTTAACTCAGCCTTTATAATAAAGGAAATCTTGTCATTTTTAATGACCTGGCTGAACTTTGAGCACGTCACACTAAGTGCCATAGGCCAGACAGAGAAAGATGACTAGTACACCTCGTTTGTACCTGGAATCATTAAAATGTGACTGAATGACAGCAGAGTATAATAGAGTTCCCAGGCATTGGAGAGCGGGGGAAATGAGAAGATTGTGGTCAAAAGGCACAACGTTTTATTCGACATAAATAAATCTGGAGATCTACTGCGCAGCTCGGTGACTGGAGTTATAGTACTGTATTGTATACTTTGAAAATTGCGAAGAAAGAAGGTATTAAATGTTCTCAGCACAAAAATAAGTATATGAGGGGATGTGAATTAACTTAATCATGTTCACAACACACACATGTACTGAAACATCACATCATACCCCATAAACGTGAACAATTTTAATGTGTCCTTTATACCCTGATGAAGCTGAAAGCAAAATTAAAAGGCAGGGAAAGATTTGTTATATTATTATAAAATGTAACATCCATAAAGAAAAGGAGGACAAAACCCTCTCTTTTTTTGGAACTCATTTGAAAGACAGTGAAATAGAACACTTCGGAAAGTTACATCTCATTTAAAGTATGTACGTGAAGGCTGAATACTGTTCCTCTCTGTGTGTTTTTTCTCTCTCCACTCGTCCAAGTACAAACAGGTTGATTCTGTATCTTGGCTGTTGTGAACAAAGCAACGATCAACTCGGAAGTCCAAATGTCTCCTCAAGACAGTGATTTGATCTGTTTTGGATCTATACCCAGCAGCAGCACGGCTGGATCAGATGGCAGCTCTGCTTTTAATTTATTGAGAAACCCTGGCATTGTTTTCTATAACGGCCGCACTGATATTCAGCCTTAAAAAAGAATGGAATCCTGACATCTGTGACAAGATGAATGAACCTGGAGGAGGTTATATGACACGAGGTAAGCCAAACACAGGTGGGCAAATATTATATGACCTCACCTTCATTCAGAAGAGACAACAGTTGACCTCAGAAACAGGTGGTTGCCAGGGACTGATGGGTGGAGCAAAAGAGGGGATGTTGGTCATAATACAAACTTGCAGTTACAACATGAGTAAATTCTGGGGGCTTCGTGTGCAGCATGATGACCACACTTAATAATAATATACAATGGAAATTTTCCAAGAGAGTAGATTTTAAGTGTTCTCACACACACAAACAAATAATAATTGTGAAGTGACGGATACGGATACATTTGTTAACTTGATTGTGCTCATCATTTCACAAAGTACACGTATGTGAAAACATCACATTTTATGCTGAGAATATGTAGTATATAATTTTTACTGTCAAGTATACTTGGGTAAGGCTGAAAAAAAAAAAAAACAATGTATATACAGGCCAGTCAACTAATCATATTTTTTTTTATAGAGCAACACAATTTTGTTTGTTACCCATTGAGATATAGTAACTCACCTGTAGTTTATGAGGGAAACACACATTTCACATAAAGGTGTTACAGGCAGTCCCCTCTATAGTTAGGCGACTGATAATCTTCTCCACGTGGTAAGATCTTAGTTTTTTAGGGTTTTGATAAATTACATCAGTTCTGAGAATTCTCAAGAACCGTATCTTAGATAAGAATTAATTGCCCTAAAATGGCAACATATGTAACTCTATGAAAATTTTAGAGCAACATGAATTAGGGAGACAAACCTACACACAGTTCAGTCTTATCTAAAGTGCTAAAAGATGAATTAATCTTTATGATGAAAGTGACATCTGGTACCCACTATACTCTCATTACCAAAGTGAGGAAAAAGAAGTTGGTGTTTCTTTGTGACATTCCAAAAGTATTCGTAGTAGCTGGAAAATTGAAATATTCACTTTCAAGAATTCTGGGATATGCTGTAAAATGCAACAAAGTATATTACCTTAGATATATTTAGTTCTTTGAAAAAGTTTTCTCATAGGTATCACAGGTTAGATAGAAAAAAATTCCCTTGCCTCATTTTCTACTTGAAAACTTGGCAAATTTAATATAATTTCTCATTAGGTTTACAGGAGGCCAAAACGATCCATTTAACCAATGAGTTCGATTTTTCCATCCAAAACCTTTTCTATAATATTGCAGACCTTTTATTTTTGTAATAGTAAAATTAATCCAGCTATTATAAAATACGTTCTGGAAAGTGTTCCATTTCTCCTCTCACTCGTGACTTGTTAGCAATACTGGAAGTTGGGTAACAGTTTTTGTATTTCTAGAGAATGAAGAAATGGAGAAAACGGACTATTCCTAGATTACATTGCCTTTATCATTTTAATAAAATCCGCCTGACCTTTGTTTTGTTTTTTTTCTTTTTTACCAGGAATTGAAGACACTAGTCTTCACAAATCTCCAAAGAAAACTCAGCTGTAGGAAAGGGTGTTTGGTGACCTCCTCTTTTATCTTGTCTGGGAGACAACAGACACTGCAGAAGTTTCTACCTAACTCATCAATCTTTGTGACTAAATAAAATAAAATGCTGTCTTATAATTAGCTCATTTCTACTAATGACCTGCCTACGTTTATCAAAGCCTTGAAACATTCTAGCAGAGTCAGTCTTAATATCTCAATGTCAGGGAGGTCCGGAGAGTTTCTACAGTTGTTTTAAAAAACTGGGTTTTACGTCCAGACCTGCCTGACTCCGTCACCCACCCTTTTCTCATTGTAATAGTCCTTCTGCATTTTACCCTGGAAGCAAAATAAGGAAACTTTTAAGTTTGAGACAACAGGTCACTTGCTCTGACATTAAAGTGTGTATGGAAGAAGTAAATAAGATTTTTTTTTAAATGCATGCAAATGAATTTTTTTTTTTAATAACAGCTAACATTTTATTGGTATTTTTTTTTCCACAGTTTTCAGCCGGGGCTGGGTTTGAACCCACCACCTCCAGTATATGGGGCTGGCATCAAACTCCTTGAGCCACAGGTGCCACCCCAGAAGTAAATAAGATTATTCACCCAACAAAATAATACACATTAGGCTCGGCGCCTGTAGCTCAGTGGTCATGGCGCCTGCCACATGCACTGAGGCTGGCAGGTTTGAACCCAGCCCAGGCCAGATAAACAGCAATGACAACTGCAACAAAAAAATAGCCGGGCGTTGTGGTGGGCACCTGTAGTCCCAGCTACTTGGGAGGCTGAGGCAAGAGAATTGATTAAGCCCAAGAGTTTGAGGTTACTGTGAGCTGTGATGTCACCACACTCTACCCAGGGCAACCTAGTGAGACTCTGTCTCAAAAAAAAGAAGGAAAATTAAAGTGTGCATAGAAGAAGTAAAGAATATTTAACTCAGCCGAACACTACACCTTTAGAGCCAGCCTCTCAGAAGCAGGAACATTCTAAATGGACATAATGGATGGTTTCAACTCTGTCAGAGTTATTTCATGAATGTTGTTCTTTTAATAGGTACCTCGATATTTCAACTTTTTTTTTTAGACACAGTCTTGCTCTGTCACCTGGGCCAGAGTGTAGAGGCTTCACTGTAGCTGAGTGACTTCAACCTCAAACTCCTGGGCTCCCAAGGGTCCCACACAACCATTTGTTTGTTTGTTTTTGTTTGTTTCTATTTTGCTGTAGAGATGGGGTTTTGCTATTGCCCAAGCTGGTCTTGAACTCCTGGCCTTGAACAAGCCTCCCACCTCAGCCTCCCAAAGTAGCCTGAGCCTAGTACCACACCTGGCCCAGTACCTAAATTTTTAAAACACAATAACTGTAATTTTGATGGTACTGAGATTGAAGCTTTGCATTTCTATCCAAATTCAGGTAATTAAAACTTTGGAAATCAGCATTGATACAGAAGGAATCTTATCATTTTTTTTTTTTATGCAACTCGTGTGGAAACCTCTCCTTCAATCAACAACAGAACCAATGAGTGTTCAGTGATAAACACACTGAAATGTGAAATAAAAGGTAAAACTCAAAAACCTTGAATAATGTCATTTATATCAAATAAAGTACCAAAATTTTGAATGGCTTTACTTTCCATTTATTTCTAAAAGAAGCATATTTTGTTGCAAGGACGATATGGTTTTACATTTACCATGATGTTATAGGTACAATCTAAGAAAATGATGAATGCGAGGGCAGTTGGACGTATGAAATTGTTTACCTATGAAAGATTGTGTTTAAGTCCTAGTCTAAGCATTGTTTTAGTGTTGGCATTTATTAAATAATCTTATGGGTTTTTTTAAAGTCATGTTTTATCCTCTGCCAGAGAGCCGGGCTGTTGTTATTTTATTCAGTTCTCTTTGTATAACTTCGGAAAAATTGGAAAACAAAAGGGATAATTAATTTCTGATGTCTTACAAATGATTGACACAGTAGAAAAGCAAAAAAAAAAAAAAAAAGAAAACATTATTTTTTTCAAAGTTTATAGACCCGAGATGGGATTTCAGAATCAAGTGTGCCTGCGGATTTGCTTTTCAATGGTGGGCCTTGCTCATAGATTGTTCTTTTTCCATTCACAGTTCCAGGGTTTCTGTTCAAAAATACCTTGTGAGGTCCCCGTGGTAGCCAGCATTCTGTCTTCGGTTGACGAGCCTGCACATTTCTTAATCCAACACCTCTGTGGAAAAAAGAGAAATAGAAAGCATATTGCAATTAACGGTAATGGGAGCACCCCACATTTTGTGGGGGAAGTGGGAACCTTGCCTGTTCCTCTTTTTCATCCCTTGGCTAAGTGAAAAACCAGCTAAATCCATGAAACCAAAAGGGTTTAGGAACCCTGACTTGCAACTGAGATGCAGACCTGGATTGTTTCACAGCCCGGATTCCTGGGTGTCCTTTTGTGTTTATACCATTGAAATCTATTTGTAAATAGTAATCTAGGTTCCCTTGTGGAATAAATGTCCCTGTTATTAAAACATAGCTGGCTCCTTCTATGAGGGAGGCACTGTTCTCACCTGCTCCTTGGCGGTCACTTGTCCAGTGGTGGGTTCAGGTATACCCTAAGGCCAGTGTTCTGTTCATCTACACTGGGGACCTGTATGTCCTCAGTTTCCTCATGTCTGTATTCTTTCCCATCCCTCCTCTCCAGCTGAACAGATGGAAAAAGGGACAACCTTCGCTAAACATGAATTTATGGAATGTCTAAGGTGAATATAGTACCGTGTGGGGAATTGAAGATGGTACCAACTTACATCCCATTTGTTCTTACCCTCAAGCACCTTCTCGTCTTATGAACTCACCTAACTAAGGGTTTGGGGAAAGGAGGATTTATTAATAATTCTTTTTTTTTTTTTTTGAGATGGAGCCTCAAGCTATCCCCCTGGGTAGAGTGCCATGGCATCACAGCTCATAGCAACCTCCAACTCCTGGGTTCAAGCGAGTCTCCTGCCTCAGCCTTCCAAGTAGCTGGGACCACAGGTGCCCGCCACAATGCCCGGCCATTTTTTGGTTGCAGCCATCATTGTTGTTTGGCAGGCCAGGGCTGGGGATTCGAACCCGCCATCTTAGGTGTACGTGGCTGGTGCCTTAGCCGATTGAGCCACAGGTGCCGAGCCAGATTTATTAATAATTCCAAAGACTAAATAATACTAATAAAAAGAAGGAGGAAGAGGACAAAAATAAATTTGGATTCTA
>CAUYQV010096857.1:0-22599 GCA_963574575.1 Galagoides demidoff
ATAAGAAATAATCCTTGTCATCTAGAACTACTTTAGTGCCTCCATATTCTGGGAGAAGAACTTTATCCCCAACTTTCACACTAATTGGTTGAATCTCTCCACCCTTTCCTTTAGAGCCTGACCCAACAGCCACTACTGTTGCTTGCAATACTTTTCCTTGAGATTTTTCTGGAAGCATAATGCCTCCTTTGGTTACAATTTCAGCTGCACACCTTTCCACCAATACTCGATTGAAGAGTGGAAGAAACTTTCTAAACGCTTGTCCTGCCATGGTTCCCACCTCCGTAGCCACCACTCTACTCTTGCCGCGCGGCTGCCGTGGTTGTCATTGTTTAGCAGGCCTGGGCTGGGTTCTCACCCGCCAACTCCGGTGCCCTAACCACTGAGCTACGGGTGCTGAGCCTACAATATTAAGAAAGTGTCTTATTTAGGAGTTTTCAAGTTACAGAAAATTTGGGGAGGCAGGCCAGATTCTCCTACCCCAAGCTGTCTCCCTAATGGCACAGCAATGTCAGGACCAATGCATCAGCACTGATCCATTTTTGTTAAGGATTGGAGCCCACACGTGAATTGGGCTTCCTCAGTTTCCCTTCGACACCTCTGTCCCTGACCCCGGCCAGGACACTCAGCCTTCATTTCTCCTCAGGCCCCTTTGGGCTCTGACAGTTCTCTGGTGCCCTTGAAAGTCCTGGGTAGGGTGGGGCAGGTGTCTTCAGGACATCTTAGATGGACTAGTCTGTATTGTCCATCCACACACACATGGTCATGCTGGGTGGCCTCGGTTCTGCCACGCTGCCCACTGTCACTCTGGTCACTCCCAGTCTTGCCCTTTTGCTTTGGTCATGGTAAATAGTGTACATTGTTAGAACCACGCAGGGCCAGTCAGTTATTCCATGTCTGGATGCCTTTGGTGGCTGCTGACCACAGGGGAAGTGTGGAGGAGGCACAGTCCTGCAGGATATGTCTCCAAGTACTCTATGCTTGAGACCCACCAGGACTCAATCCTGCAAGACAGCCATCACTCCCTTATGGAGGAAGAAGTGGCTGCAGTCCTGAGAGCCTGAGGTCATGCTGGCTCCAAGCCCATTTCTCCCACTGGTGCCTCCTGCCAGCCTCAGTCAGTCCGTCCCCAAGAAGCTGTTTCTACCATGCTTGGAGCTGTGTGGGGAGAAGCCTATGACCCCTTGACACCACCGTCTCCTCTTCCTCAGCAGCTGGTGGGCTCTTTCTGGAAGTCCACCCCTTACCTTCCAACAACCTCTCCATATGGCTAGTGACCCTGCCCTCTCAAGCTGGTCCCAGGCCCTCCTTCCTCCAACTTGGGGCACAAGGATTCTCACCACCCAACTCCTGGGCCCAGAACAATTGCCTCCTATAGGCAGGTTTCCCTGATACCTGCCTACTCAGGACAGAGCTGGGGGACTCTCCTCTGTGAGTCCAAAGTCCCCTGAGCTGACCTGTATCCTGCGCTTCCTCACTGGACAGAGACAGGTCTGGGACTCACATATCACCCATTCTGGTCTTTAGTGGAGCGTCTGGGACACAGGTCCCAGTGAAGACTGGTGGGTTGATGGACATATAGATTGTGGATGGGTGAGTAAGATGCCATGGGGGTGGGTGGAGGGATGACAGAGTGTGTCATCGATATAAATGGTAAAGACTGTCTCTTAGAGCTATGTTAGGGACTGATCTCCTGGCATCGTGGCCAAAGAGGATGAGAAATTTACAAAGGACAGAGACAGCAGTTGAGCAACTTATCCAAGACCACACAGGGGTGGCAGGCACCTGTAGGTCCCAGCTACTTGGGAGGCTGAAGCAAGAAGATCACTTGAGCCTAAGTTTGAGGTTACTATGAGCCATGACGCCAGAGCACTCCACTGAGGGCAACAAAATGAGACTCTATCTAAAAAAAAAAAAAAAATCATTTTTTTTTTTTTTTTTTTTTTTTGAGACAGAGCCTCAAGCTGTCCCCCTGGGTAGAGTACCATGGCATCACAGCTCACAGCAACCTCCAACTCTTGGACTCAAGGGATTCTCCTGTCCCCGCCTCCCAAGTAGCTGGGACCACAGGCGCCCACCACAATGCCTGGCTATTTTTTTTTTTTTTTTTTGGTTGCAGCCATCATTATTGTTTGGTGGGCCCAGGCTGGATTCAAACCTGCCACCTTAGGTGTATGTGGCTGGCGCCTTAGCCACTTGAGCCACAGGTGCTGGGCCTAATTAAATTATTTTTGAAAGAAGTTCAAAGCACAGTTAAGTATATTCTTTTTCTTTTCTTTTTTCTTTTTGAGACAGAGCCTCAAAATTGTCACCCTGGGTAGAATGCTGTGGCATCACAGCTCACAGCAACCTCCAAATCCTGGGCTCAAGCGAGTCTCCTGCCTCTGCCTCCCAAGTAGCTGGGACTACAGGCGTCTGCCATAACACCTGGTTGTTTTTTGGTTGCAGCCATCATTGTTGTTTGGCGGCTCCAGGCTGGATTCAAACCCACCAACTCAGGTGTAAGTGGCTGGTGCCTTAGCCGCTTGAGCCACAGGTGCCAAGCCTGTTCTTTTCTTTATATATATTTCCCCCCCTTTTTTAAATTATTGAGACAGATTGCTCTCAACAACCTCAAATTCTTGGGCTCAAGCAATTCTCTTGCCTCAGCCTCTCAAGTAGCTGGGACTACAGGTGCCCCACCACAACCCCTGGCTATTTTTGTTTGTTTGTTAGTAGGCCCAGGCAGGGCTCGAACCCACCAGGTCTGAAGCATGTGGCTGGTGCCCTAACCACTGAGCTATGGGCACCCAGCCTTTTAATATATATTTTGACCAACATAATTTAAGTGTGCCACAGAAGTTTAACTATAGGTTCAAATGTGCTACAAGATAAGAAAGGTTGAAAAACACTGGTCTAAGGCATCAACACCTCTCTGGCCCCTTATTAATCAGGCAGCCTCACTATCTTCCATGGGAAGGAGGAATTTGTGAGAGCCGAGTGACACATGCAAGGTGCAGAACATGCACAAACCCGTGTTGTCTACCATCACCTACATTCCTAAAGCCTTGGACCAGCAAGTGAAGGCCAAGTCCAAACCTTGTCCCACAGTTGCATTTTTTTTGTCTTTTTTTTTTTTTTTTTTTTTTTTAAAGAGAAATGTCTTACTATGTTGCCCAGAGTGGTCTCAAACTCCCAGGCACAAGGATTCTAAGGGTTCTCCTGCCTTGGTCTCCCAAAGTGCCAGGACTACAAGTGTGAGCCACAAGGATGTTAACTTTTGTTTTTTTTAAGGCAGAGTCTCACTACATTGCCTTCGTTAGAGTGCTGTTCTGTCACAGCTCACAGCAACCTCCAACTCTTGGGCTCAAGTAATTCTCTTGCCTCAGCCTCCCAAGTAGCTGAGACTACAGGCGCTCACCACAACACCCAGCTATTTTTTGGTTATAGCTGTCATTGTTTGGCAGGCCCGGGCTGGGTTCGAACCCACCAGCTCTGATGTATGTGGCTGGCACCCTAGCCACTGAGCTACAGGTGCTGAGCCAGTGTTAACATTTTTAAAGGGTTGAGAATATCAAAAGACAACTACTTTGAGACATATGAAAATGCTATAAAAATCCCTATTTCAGAATGTGCCAATTTTGGCCACAGTCATGCCCATCCTTACATGTAGTCTGTGGTGCTTTCCATTGACAAGGGCAGAGCTGAGAAGCATGACAGGGACCCTCTGGCCCGAGGAGCCCATAGTCCAAGTAGCCCCACTGACACCCCAGATGCTATTGTCTCCACCAAGCCACACACCCAGAGGAGGTAAAGCGAGAGGCTGAGCCAGATATCAAAAGCCGTGTTTAATCATGAGACTCAAACGGAAGCAAGGCAAAACATACAAACAGAAACTTCAGGAACAACCACCTCTGGTTCCTTGACATTGGCCAAACATCCAAGACCAAATGAGAAATCTCCACGCTCATCCCGACTATGAAATGGCTTAAATTAAGGCGCAGTCTGATCAGCAGACAGGGGGTCACCTGGCCCCCAACCTGTCCTCACAGTGGCTAGAGGGGAGGTCTACTCACTCCCGTCCCAGCTCATCCAGCGCTTTTAAGAAACACACAAAAAAAGAGTTAAAGGAGACATTTACCTTTCTCTTTTTTTCTGAGGAAAAACCTATCATTTTTCCCTGGAAAAATGGGGCTGAAGTCTCAGTGCTGGTATTTTTCTGAACGATTCACAGCTGGCCCCCAGAGCTCCTGCCCAGAACAGACCGGGAAAACGGCAGCATGGGGCTGTCTGTGCAGATGGGAGCCTCAGCCTTCATTTCACGTAAACAGAAACACCTTTCTGGACTTGGGTCTGGAGGTTTCATGGATAGGGAAGGTGGTACAAGGGTCCTGGGGGCCTGGAGCCAGACAGCCCCAGCGCCTGTGAGGGTAGCCACTGCTTCACAAGCGACTACATGTGGCAACAGAGAAGGGCACTGGGCCTGCACACTGGCCGGGTCCCAGTCAGTTCCACCATGGGCATCTGTGCTATGGGCTCCAGAGAACCCCACCAGTGAGGTAGAGACCAAATGCCAGTTCCACAACTCGCCAGCACATTCCAGGGCTCCTGGGCTGTTCAGTGAAGAAGACGTGGCTTCTAGATGTGGGGCTGGGCTAGCAGCATCCAGCAGGAGGGCCAAAAAGCTACACGCAAATGCCTGGGATGGGGAAGGACCCAGAGCAAGATGAAGCTGACGTGGAAAACAAAGTTGAACGGCAGGTGTGGCTAGGTCTTCCCTCCTGGGCTGTACCGAATCCCCCAGGACCCACCTCATCAGAAGGGCAGCCTGAGACTCACACCCCTTGAGGCAACACTACCAGAAGTAGCAGTCGTGACTGTTTATTAAAACCGGGAGCAGTGCACACACAGCACCTCTGGTCCCGGAAGGAGCAGCCTGTCCACTCCCTGCTGCCCCATCCTCGCCCCCCACCCTGTAGGCCCTGTCTCAGCCCAGAGTCTATGTCTTGGAGAATGGGGGGCTGCTGACAATCTCTGGGTCTCGGGTCTGCACCAGCTGATGTGAGCAGGGAACCAGCTCAGGAGGGAGGCAAAGGCTTCTCCCCACCAGCCCCACAAACAGCAAAAACAGGGCGTAGTATGGAACAAGTCAGAGGAGGTGGCAGAAGCGGCAGGGAAGCACCAGATGTGCACGCGTCTGCAGCCCGGCCAAGCCCGCCACAGCACAGGGACCAGGAAGGGCCAGGCAACAAACACCCTGGCTACCCAGGGCTTGTGGCAGCCACATGAGCTGGGAGCAGGGCGTAGGAGCAAGGACCTCTGAGGACTTGAGCACCATGGGGGAGGGTGGCCAGCCCAGGCTCAGTCCACAGACATCTCGCATCTGTCCTTGGCCTTCAGGCACCAGGGGCTGGCATCTCAGCATGGCAGGCCGAGTCCTGCTACCTCTCCCCTAGGCCAAGGCACCAGACCGAGCCTCAGGGTCAGGATGGGCCAGTTCCTGACCTGTAGGTTCGGGGGTGCTATCAGCCAGGTCCCCGGGCTCCTGGGTGGGAGCTGTGGCCCCCATCTCCTCAGGAGCAGCCAGTTCCAAGGGCTGTTCAGTGGGTGGGGGAGACTTGACGAGGTCTTCGCTGGGAGGCTGTGGGGAGAGGGATGCATCCAAGTCCTTTGGGGGCTGCAGGCCATCGGCTGGAGCTGGGGCCCAAGAAGCCTGAGGTAGATCTTTCTGTAAGAGGAAGACTAGTGAGGGACAGTAGGATGCCTAACACCCCCAGCCCCCAAGGAGGCAAAAAGAAGCCCTGTCCCCAAAGGGCTGGGATCCAGGCTCAGGGCAGGCAGGAGTCATTCACAGGAGGGGGCTGGTACATGGCCATAGGGCTAAAGAGGGAAAGGTGAGGCCTCGTAAGGCCAGAACTGACAGGCCACAAAGAAAGCTCAGGTCTTAATACCCCTCAGCCCTTGGGGGCCTGGCCTGCCCCTCCATCTAGTCTCCTGGCTTCTCCTCAACTTTTCAGAACTGACCCCCTCGTTCTTTCTTTTTCTTCTTCTTCTTCTTTTTTTTTTTTTTTTTTACTTTGAGACAGTCTCAAACTGTTTTCCTGGGTAGAGTGCCATGGTGTCATAGCTCACAGCAACCTCAAACACTTGGGCTTAAGCGATTCTCTTGCCTTAGCCTCCCAAGTAGCTGGGACTACAGGCACCCACCACAAAATCCAGCTATTTTTTGTTGCTGTTGTAGCAGCTGTCATTCTTTTAGCTGGACTGGGCTGGGTTTGAACCCACCAGCCCCAGTGCTATATGGCTAGCACCCTACCCACTGAGCTATGTGCACTGCCACTGCCCTCCTTGTTCTTATGGCTAAGGCAATGCTGAACAGAAATGATACCCTAGGTCTTGGTGGCCAGGGAGGGCCAGAGGCCCAACTACAGTATCTGCCAGTCCCAGCTCAGTCCTGGGGCCACTGCCTGCCCCAACACTAACCCCAGCACAGAAGGAACAGGCTTCACCCTGAGAGGAGCACAGCACAGTAACCCATGTGTGCTGGCACTGCTGAGAGGAACAGTTTATCAGGGAGAGAGGCTGCTTTTGTGGGACAATTTATCCAGATCTCACAGGGTCTAAACAGGTCCCTGTTCCTGCCATGGCTGCTCCCAGTGTCCAAGGGGCAGCCACAATTAGGGCACAGCCACAAGTAGGGCAGCACAGCATGCCTAAGAGTTCTGGAAATCTGCACTATCACCCCTCTTAGACAATGCTCTATATCACATAGGAAGGGGCCCAACCCTTCCCTCTTGTGATTTTTTTTTTTTTGAGACAGAGTCGCACTTTGTTGCCCTCAGTAGAGTGCTATGGTATCATAGCTCACAGCAATCTCAAACTCTTGGGCTTATGTGATTCTCTTTCTTCAGCTTCCTGAGTATCTGGGACTACAGGCACCCACCACATGCCTGGCTATTTTTTTAGGGATGGAGTCTTGCTCTGCCTTAGGCTAATCCTGAACTCTCGAGCTCGAGTGATCAACCCACCTCAGCCTTCCCCCTCTCATGTTTTAAAAGACAGGACAGCAGGCTCAGCACCTGTGGCTCAAGTAGCTAAGGCACCAGCCACATACACCTAAGGTGGTGGGTTCAAATCTAGCCTAGGCCCACCAAACAACAATGAGGGCTACAACCAAAAAATAGCCGGGCGTTATGGTGGGCACTTGTGGTCCCAGCTACTTGGGAGGTGGAGGCGGGAGACTCGCTTGAGCCCAGGAGTCGGAGGTTGCTGTGAGCTGTGATGCCATGGCATTCTACCCAGGGGGACAGCTGGAGGCTCTGTCTCCAAAAGAAAAAAAAAAAAAGATAGGAAAGCAAAAGTGACATAGCCCTAAGCCCCTCCTGCATCAGGGCATCCCATTCTTAGCACCCATTAGGGGGACAGGGTTTCTAAAGTGAGGGCCAGGCTGCATTCTCAACAGCAACAGCTGGGAGCCTCATACCCACTCAAATGAATGTTACTGTGCATGAGGATAGCAAACCCACACCAACCAGGAGTTCATATGTATCCTTGGGTCACCCCCAGCACAGAACCACACATGCATGACACCAAAAGCAGGACCTTCTAGACATGGGGAGACCCAGACCCCAGGACCTGCCAGGTGCGGGGTTAGTTAAATACTAGGAGGTCTTACTCAACTTTATCTCTAGTTAGGGCTTATTAGGCTATTATTTCTCGCAGTCATAGCAAACTGGTATTCACCGCAAAACCGCTGCCCGTCCAGAACACGCCCAACTCCCGGCGCCAGAGCGCCACAGCGAAGCTCGTCACCAGTGTGCAAGGCACCAGGTAGAGGAGGGCAGGCTGGCCTCGTTGCATGAGGGCCAGGGCCATAAACGTCACCAGGAGGCCGATGCCATAGGCTGGGGGGAGAGAGGGATGTTACCTCAGGTAGCTGAGGCCACAAGAATATCCTGAGCTGGGGCAGGAGAAACCGACAGTGGAGGACAGAGGGAGACATGAAGATGGGAGAGGTGGTCAGTGTGGGGTCACACATGTCCCCACGGGTACATGGATCCTTCCAGCACCTCCTGGGACACACACCTACTCCACCTCCACCTCAGCAGGTGAGAGGGGTCAGGGTTCCCTGAGGTAACAAAAGGGCCAAAGATAGAGTATGTTGTGAGGGAGGAGATGGGGAGAAGGTAGGCTCCAGGTCAGTACCCAGTAGTTATAGGAAAAGTCTAGAATCTCAGAAGTAGTCAGAGAAAGAGCTAGGAGTTATGGCCAAGGATCTGGGGTTTTTTAAATGTATCTTTAATTAGAAAAATAACATTAAGGTAGCACAGCTACATGATTAGGAACCTCTGACCACTGAACTATGGTCACATAAAAGGATGTCCTTGTTCTTGGTCATATAAAAGGAAACACCCAGTGGAACATTTAGGAGACAGGGACACAGTGTCTATAAACTACTCAGTCCAGAAAAATGCTACTATTTATGTGCAATTTACATGCACACGTACACCAATGTGCACACAACCAATGTTCCAGGACACCCTGCCTCTCCCTCCATATATCAAATTCCACAGACACTCATGTCCCTGATAAAAAGTGGCAGTGTTTTCACACAAGCTGCACATATCACCCTGTACACTGTAAGTCACTACTAAGTTATTTGTAAGACCTAATACAAAGCCAATGCTGTGTAAATAGTTGTTAGACTGTGTTGTTTAGGAAATACTGACAAGAGATCTGTATATGCTCAGTACACATATAGTTCAGACTCAGATTTTTTTCCTGAATATTTTTGATCTATGGTTAGTTGACTCTGTGGATGCAGAGGGCCAATTGTATATACACATGAAAAGAGAGTGAGAATATGATAAACAAAATGTGATGAAATGCTAACAGTCAATAAATCTGAGCACAAGACATATAGAGGTTCTTCATACTAATGTTACAAGTGTCAGTTTGAAATTACAGTAGAACCTCTGTAAGTTGAACACCTGGGGGAAGGTAGCAAAATGGTCAACATAAGAACGAGGCCTGCTGCACAAATGTATACATGTGGCCCACGTCTGATCTATGAGAATTAAGTCAACTTAAGGAGGTGGTCAATGTAGGGAGATGGCTCAGCTATGGACATATTACTGTACTTTAAAATAAAAAGTTATAAGAAAATAAATTTTCTAGGAGAGCACTTTCTCCTAGAAAAAGAGAAAAAAGAGATGCTGTCACCAACAACTATATTTCTTTTTGAGATAGAGTCTCACTATGTAACCCTCTCACCCTCAGTAGAGTGCCGTGGCATCATAGCTCACAGCAACCTCAAACTCTTAGACTTCAGTGATTCTCCTGCCTCAGCCTCCCAAGTAGCTGGGACTACAGGCACCCACAAGAACACCCAGCTATTTTTTTGTTGCAGTTGTTTAGCTGGCCCAGGCTGGGTTCAAACCCGCCACCTTCCGTGTATGTGGCTGGCGCCATAACCACTATGCTATGGGTGCCAAGCCCAGCAACTATGTTTTAACACTTGTCTATTTTATCTAATAATACCTCACATTTCTAATTAATTATATAGGGAATATTCCTATTTATTACTTATTTATATTTATCTATTCTATTTTTGAGGTAGGGTCACACTCTCTCACCCAGGCTGGAGTACAGTGGGTGTTGTCACAGCTCATAGTAACCTCAAACTCTTGAGCTTGAGCAATCCTCTTCTCTTAGCCTCCCAAGTAGTTGAGACCACCAGTGCCTGCCACAATGCCCAACTAATTTTTCTATTTTTTGTAGAGACAGGGTCTTCCTCTTGCTCAGTCTTGACCTCCTGGCCTGAAGCAATCCTCCCAACTTGGCTTCCCAGAGTCAGAGTACTAGGAATACAGGCATGAACCACTGGGCCTGGCCTATTGATCAATTTGGTTTGTTATCTATAGATCTAAATGGTTTCAGTTATAAGAATCATAAGAACAGGGTGGCACCCATGGCTCAGTGGGTAGGGCGCCAGCCCCATATACCAAGAGTGGTGGGTTCAAAGCCAGTCCCTGTCAAATGGCAACAAAAAATAGTTGGGCACTGTGGCAGCTGCCTATAGTCCCAGCTACTCAGGAGTCTGAAGCAAGAGAATCGCCTAAGCCCAGGAGTTGGAAGTTGCTGTGAGCTGTGACGGTACAGCACTCTACTGAGGGCAATAAAGTGAAACTCTTATCTCTTTCTTATCTCTTAAAAAAAAAAAAAGAATTGTAAGAACAATTTGACATTATGGCTCAGCAGAAAGGAAAATCTCTGCAGTTACATGTTTAAAGCTAAATTAAGACTGTGAAACCACAAGGGAAGACTGAGGTTTGTAAAATAGGGCAAGGGAAAAACCAAGGGGTATGTGAGCAGCTGTAGGAACACAGGAGTGAGGGCAGACTGTAAGGGCTAGAGATGCATGAGAAGGAGTGGTGGGGAAGGCAGAGGAAGGCAAGCATGTGTGTATGTGTATGCACACACATGCCAGAGAGCATAAGAAGGTGACAATTTCTACCTGAGAGCCAGCAGGGGTGGCAGCAATCAAACTGGCTCCACAGAAAATGACACTTTTGTGCAAATGGTTTGGGTAACAAAAGAAAAAAGTGGAAGACAAGACAAAGAAGAGGAAGACAAAAAGAAAAGCAAAAAAAGAAAGGGAAAAGAATAGAAGCCATGGAAAGTAAGAAAAAGGGTGGCGATGCCAGCACAGGCTGACATCAGAAAGCCCAGCTCCTGGAAAGGTTAGGGTTAGGGTTAGGGCTACAGTCAGGGTCAAGGTCATGGCTAAGGTTAGTTAGGGGTAAGGTAGGAGAGAAGCTGAGTGTGGGGTTAAGGCAAGGGTCAGGGTCATGGCTACGGCTAAGGTTAGGTTATGACAGAGGTTGAGTGTGGTATGTGGGGGGTGCAGCTGGAACTGACAGGCCTTGGGCACAGCCTGGCCTCATGGGCATGTATGCCTTACGTACCGATGGTGCAGGCCACGAAGTACACCCGGGAGGACTGCACCTGGATGTCAAACCTGTGGCAGTAGGCTACAAGCAACCCTGAAGGAGGAGGGCAGAGATTTACTCAAGTTGCTTAAGGCACCTAGTCTGTCCCCACAGCCTCACAGGGGGTGTTTCTGGGAAGAACCAGGCTGCCTCTGAACATCTACCAGGCACATGGCTATCACTGTCACTTCATAAAATGCCACACCACCAGCTTAAGTGAAGCTTTGGCAGTGCCACCCCAATACCTCAGTGGGTAAACTAAAGCAGTAAGTAAGTGGGTACGAACCTCACAGTGATCCTGGGGGGCAAAAACTGACAAAGGCATACTCTCTGCCTTCTGCAGCAAGGAATCCCCACAAGCAATAGTGCAGCCACGACCAGGATGGCCAGTGAGGAGGCTGTCCTTAACTCCCTGGGCTACCCAATCCTGAGGAACCCACCAGCGCCCCACACACACTGAGACAGCAGCCCTTGCCACCCACCCTTGCCAGGTCCTGAGCCCTGGGCTTCACCTCCACCCTGGCCATCACTCCCAAAAGGTAGACCTGGCCAGCCAGAGGCCAGGGCTCGGGCTCAAGTAGGCTCTGCCCCACAGGAAGGCTGGTTCAGTACTCACTGGGGCCAATCTGGAGCACTGACCCCTGTGCCCCACCAGCCTTGATACCTGGCACTAAAATGTCTCCAAAGCCTAGCAGGGAAAACGGCCGGTCACACAAGGCTAGTGGTGAAGAGTTCAGTCTAGGCACCTTCAGGACCATTGGCAACTGCAGAGAAAGGAGATGCCTCCTCAGGACAAGTCCTGCCAAGGAACTCCCTATCCCATGTGGCCAGGGGACATACCTTCTCACGGGTAGCCGAGTCTGAGGGCCCAGTGGCCACCTCCACCATGATGCTATTACCACTCTGCATAAAACAGGTTTCAGGACCAGACGGGGGCAAAGGAGAGGGAAGGGGTGGGGACACATGGGCAGGGCAGGGGGGCAGGGCACCTACCTTGGTCAGGAAAGGTGTGATGAACACGAAAAAGATGTCATAGAGGAAGAGCACCAGGAGCAGCAGCGTGCAGGCCTGAGGAAGCAGAAGGCCTGAGAGGGGTAGTGTCCACCCAGGACATTCCCCCCACAACCAACACACACATGGCCCACTCCCCATCCAGGACGCCCCTCCATGTCCCACCCAGGACACAGCTCTGCTGGGGCACACCTCCAATGCAACACCTAGGACACACCTCCACAGTCAAGACATGCCCCTCCTAGGGATACACCCCCATGCTAACCCCAGGCCCCTGCCCAGGACATGCTCCTTTCCCCTCCCTCATTTTTCTTTTGTTTCTCCTTAAAAGGTATTTCTTGGGCCAGACACGATGGCTCACGCCTGTAATCCTAGCACTCTGGGAGGCCAAGGCAGGTGGACTGCCTGAGCTCACAAGTTCGAGACCAGCCTGCACCAGAGTGAGACCTGGTCTCTAAAAATAGCTAGGCATTGTGGCAGATGCCTATAGTCCAAGATACTTGGGAGGCTGAGGCAAGAGAATTGCTTGAGCCCAAGAATTTGTGGTTGCTGTAAGCTGTGATGTCACAGCACTCCACTGAGGGTGACAAAGTAAGACTGTCTCAAAAAAAAAAAAAAAAAGGCATTTCTTGGGTTAGAGGAGCCTTTACAAGAAAGTCTATGCAAAGCTCGCTCAGTCACTGGGGTAAGAGGGAAAGTGCTTTGGAAGCAGCTTCAGGTCACAGTCCAAGGACTGAACAACAGTAAAGGGAGAGCCTCCATGCAGAGGCTGTAGGGGGGTTTTATTTGTTTGGTTTTTATTTTTATTTTTTGTTTTTTTTTTTTAAGACAGTCTCAATCTGTCACCCTGAGTTGAGTACCATGGCATCATCATTGCTCACAGCAACCTCAAACTTTTAGGATTAGGCAATCCTCCTGCCTCAGCCTCTCTAAGTAGCTGGGACTACAGGCACCTGCCACAACACTTGGTTAGTTTTTTCTACTTTTAGTAGAGACAGGGATCTCACTCAGTTTGGTCTCAAACTCCTGAGCTCAAGCAATCCACTTTCCTTGGCATCTCAGAGTGCTAGGATTATAGGCACGAGACACCACACCTGGCAAGGCTACAGGTTTTAAGGACACCCCAGTCACTTCATCCTAATTCTAAGTACCATCATTAGAAATGATGCCCTTCAGCAACCCACCCAGGCCAAATCAGGAGATTCTGGACCTGATTCTGAGTCTACTTCTAGCTCAGTGGGCCATCCCAAGGGAGGTAAGTAGCAGGATAGACTTCCAAATACCACCTGCCCAAGCCAGGCCAGGAGAAGCCCCTCACCTTGAATGTGGGGAGGCGTATGGTTTTCAGCATGTAGAGGCAAAAGGCAATGCCCAGGGCATCCTGGAGGACCCAGGCCCACCTGGAAGACAAAGCTGTGTCACCACTGGAGTAGGGGCTCCCCCAATGACCCAGGACTCTGCACCCCGGCCTTATCCTCCACCAACCAGCCATAATCTTCAGGTCCCTTGTTTCTGGGTCACCTTAGCCACCAAGTTATCCCTGCTATCATCCCACCCTAGCCAGAGGAGGACACTAAGGAAGGCAGGGAAGGGTCCCCAAGATGCTGGAACAGAGCCAGACTGCTGAGACTCTACACCAAGGGGCAGAACATGGGACTGGGATAGCAGTGGATTCACAATGAGATCAGAGCACAGACTGGGTGGGGCAGGGGGATACATGTGCCGGAGGGACTGGGTATCCATTTGGTCCAAGCTATCTGTTCAAATGACACTTGCACTCAGACGGCTGTCACACAGAATCTCTAGGTGGGCCCTATGCAGCCAGGTGCCCAGAGGCAAAACATGAAAATGCTTCCTTAAGAGGTTGTAGCCCCACAGCCTCCCTCAACCTTCATGAGCTCTCCTTGCTCACACAGGTCTGCCATCCCCCTTCCTACCTGCCCCGGGCACTCTGGGTATGGGCTCTGCTGCCACTTGCTGGGCAAATCACCTCTGAGGTTCCTCCAAGTCTCAAAACACTAAATACTTCATTTGAAAATGGGATAAAAATATCTCCCGGGCAGCATAGCGGCAAAGAACAAAGAGGTTTCCCAAAGCCAATTTGGTTGTGCACTGCAGGCACCCAGATACAGCGGGAAACTGTGGCCTGTTCTAATTTCATGCAATGCATTGAGTTTCCTGGCTCAGATTTAACTGAAAGAGTTCATTTTCTCTTTGTGTACAAAGGACTCAAAATATTTTCACGTTTCCCTTCTGCCAGTCAAGTCTGCTGTGGCTCCAATGGGAGCTGAAGCCAAGAGCATTTGGCTGCCTAAGTAAGGCTTGGAGAAGGCGCCAGATGGTATCAGCGATAGCAGCAGAGCTGAGCAGGGACAGGCCAACTCTGTCCTCCGCAGCCACAGTGCCAGGAGCTTTGCCTCACAGGGGAGGCTAGAGAGGCAACCACAAGCCCATGACACATGGCCAGTGAGCATGGGGGCAGCAGTGCCTGCCCCTCACCCTGCCTTTGCTCAATGGCCATGGGCAGGCAGGACCATGAGGACCCAGTGTCATCAGAGCCCATGTCCCAGTCCTCTCAGCTGGTAGTGTGAACAGGGTGGGGGCAGTGGCTCTGCACAGTGTTGTCCAGCCCTGCCCAGGATCCCAACCAGGCATGGAGGATGGGGCACAGGTGAGGAGGTTTCACAGCCTCGCCTGTCCAGATTCTTATCGAGGCCCACGTGGCACTCAGACAAACCCAGATGAAACCAGATGCAGGTGGCAGGCAGGGAACCCTTCATCTTGCTCCAGGAGGCCCTGAGTGGCCTCCAGGAGGGCAGGAGAGTCAGGGCTTCCCGGAGCATCTGAGGATAGGCATGGGAGGGAAGGGTGGGCCTAGGAAGGCCTACACTTACTGGTCCTCATTACGGAAAATGCCCCACACCACACTGACAGTGATGCAGAAAAGTGCCAGGAGCAGCATGCGGGCCTGGGGGCGCTTGTGAAAGTAGGGCAGGCTGTTGTCCGGGACCCTGGAGGACAGGGAGGGGGCGGCGGGTCAGAAAGCCGAGCACCACCACCCCTCACCCCACCACTGCCTTTTTGAGGCCTCCTTGGCCTCCAGAGCCACCCCACAACTTCACTCTCTTCCCCCACATGACAGAGCAGAGCCCTGCACTGGACAGGCACTGGACTCTTGGGTTAGCTATGCCCACTGAGCCCCCTATCTTCATGGCATCTCCTCTCCTAGGTCCTGCCTGCTCGGGTACCCCCCTTGCCATTCATGCAGGATAAGCCTGGCTTCCCAAACTCTACCTGCCCATTTACCCTGTGAGAGTGAGACCAAGTACCTGGGCTATTGAGAATCTTCTGACCCATGTAGCCAGCTAGGGTGCCTTGAGTGGGGCTAGCTCAAACACCCCTCAGAGCCCAGCTGGGTTGGGCCCCTCAAACAGGGCATCTCGCATATCCTCTACTGCATCCAGCCCCACAGAGGGGTTGGGGGGCTCCACTCTATTAACAGCTTCATCAAGCAAGATGTAAGGAAGGGAGGGTAAACCTAGGCAGGCTGGGAGCTTTGGGGGTGGAGAGGTTGGTGCCATGAGGGGAGGGACTGGGCCAGGGGCTCACCTGCACTTGCAGAATGGCAGCCTCCGGACGAAGGGCGCCAGGCAGTTGTACAGGCCCGTGGAGGAGGCCAGGCAGAAGATCCCAATGACGACATAGACTGTGGGGATGTTGCTATGAGGCAGGAGTCCCCCCCAGCTGCCTCCTGCCCCAGCTCCCATTTTATCCACCCACCCAGCCTCTTGAGGGACCCACCGAGCTGGTCATAGAAGTAGTAGAGCAGCACCAGCATGGAGCAGCACATGACTACGAACACGCAGGTCATGACCGGTGTCACATCTACCGCCTCGTCCTCCTGCTTCTCAAGCCCATCATCTCGCTTGTGCTTCATGTACCTTCTTGGGTACACCACAGAGTCAGGGGGTGCCTGGGTGGGCATAGTTCCAGGGGACAGGACAGAAACCGAGGACCCAGGAAGGGACAGAAGTGCATAGAACCACTGCCCAAATATACCCAGGGCAGAGAAAGAGATCACACTGCTGAGGACACTAAGGCCAATGTCCGCAGAGATGGCTCAGCAGGGGATCATCTGCCCAGGCCAGAGGCTAGAGTGACCCTCAGGCTCTGCAGGAACGACTTTATCCTGTGTCTGCCATCAGGCCCCAAATATAGGGCAGGCATGTCAGGACATTACCAGAGCAACTGCCACACTGTCACTCTCCACCTTGGTCAAATCGTTCCAATCCTACCATGTGTCCCATGTGCCCCATGATGGGGGCATCCAGAGCCAGGTCCTGCTCCAAGGACCTCTTGAGGATGAAGAGGCCAAAGAACTCTAGGGAAGGAACTCAGAGACGGGTTCCCCAAACCACCAAGGAGTGAAGCTTTGATGACTGTTTCCAATGGGAAAAATGTGGAAGATCCTTCCAGCCCCAGCTCCCCACTCCACCTTTAAGGCAGATGCTGAGTGCTACCAGCCCTCAACTGTGGTCAGGATCCCCCCGCTGGGCCCCTTATACTCTCCAGCTGCCCTGGTCCCAGAGTCAGAGCTGCCCACCCACCCACCACATGAAAATGAAAAGCATGCATCACTCACTTCTTCACATCCCGGCTCCCAGCCCAGTGGCCACCAATGGCAACAGTGCCCACAGCCATGATGAAGATAACGACCATGTTGTAGTCCAGCACCGGCTCATTAGGGGCATACAGTGCCCCCCTCACCACTCGGCCAAAACGCTGCCTCAAGAAACACCAGAGCTACATGCCAGGGTGCCACGCAGAGGCAAGAGCAGGAGTCATGGGGCTGGGAACTAGGGACTCTATCCCACACAGGCCATGCCCTCACCAGCTGCTTCTGATTGTGCTGACTTGGGCAAGGACCACCTGGCAACCATCCCAAAGACCCTGCCCACCCTGTCCTGGGAACCTAGGGCTGAAAGGGTGGCAGAGCCTACCCTGAAGATGTCCAGCATGTCTTTGTAGCTGAGCAGGGCAACAGGGATCCCAATCTCGTCATACTGCGTCTTGTTGCCCCCTGGGGGGACCTGGACCAAGAGGGAGGGAAGGACAGTCAGCTCAGAGCAGCAGAGTCAGCTGAACTGCTCACAGGCAATGGATGGGGGGCTCCAAGCCCCCATCCCCATCTGCCTCCTCTCTGGGAACTGGCGCTTGGAGCTTGGGTCCAGGCAAGCTGAGCCCACACATTCCACCACCATACCTGACAGCCTCCAGCCCCCCAGGAGGACTGCAGGGCATGTAGACCAGTGTTTTTTAACCTTTTTAAAATCTCACAACGCACTTGAACCTACCAACTTCCACAGCACACTTAAATTATGTTGATCAAAAAGTAAAAAACCACTTATTGTGCTTTGACAACTTCTTTCAAATATAATTTAAGTAATAATCTTTAAAATTTTCATGGCATACCTAAGATCTTCACACAGCACACTGGTTGAAAATCACTGACCCTTCCCTGTTTAATGAAAGGGCCCCAGTCTTAAAAAAAAAAAAAAAAACCACTAACCCCCTCCCCCAGCTTGTGGACCACTGGCCACTCAGACATATCCTATGATATTCACCCCATAGAGGACCTGTGGATCCCAGGCATGGCCCAGTCTTGCCACCATTCAGTGCCCACCCACAAAGACACTTTGAGTCCAGTGCTTGTCAAGGGCTTCTCTCCTGATCATGCTGGCAGCTATGCAGGTGGAGAAGGCAACTGCTCCCCCAGGCCTGCTCTGCCATTGAGCCCTCCTGCCCCTGTGCCAGGCCCCCCAGGACACCTAGACCCAAGCCAGGGCATCAGCAGGGGCCAGCGCAGCCACAGGCAGGGTTACAAGGAAATTCCCAAGCCCTACCATTTCCTACTCCCCAACTGCACTTCAGGGGAGGTTGTGCACCTGCCCGGCCCAACATGGGTAAGGGCCTAGCTTTCAACCACAGGCCCACTTGGCAGAAGAATCAAGGCTGGGCTTCAGGCCACCTGGCCAAAACCACAGATGTGAATTCCCCTGTCAGGCCTGGGCTTGGCCAGCTCCATGGGCCAGGGTACCATGGGCCAGGGTACCAGGGCCCTAGGGGAAAGGCCAGCTCAGGGACCATGCCACCCACTCCTCAGAGTCACCTCAAGCCTGTCCTGAGGCCCGGCTGAAGAGTGAGTCTCTAGCCGCCCTCCAGGACAGGCCTCCTCTAAGATCATATCTGAGCGTCCATGGCCCCAGCCAGTAACACCAGCCATGAACTTTGGGCCCACGGCCCACTGCCCACTGCCCACTGCCCACTGCCCGCCCATCCCTCCTGAATCTGCTCCCGTGTCCGCTCAGCCAACTTTGCCAAGCTCCTTCCCATGGAAGGCCTGCCCCAGCCAGATACCAGAGAGTGGCCCCTCACCCAGCCCTGGAAAGGTGGAGCAGGACCCATGGTACACAGGGGCAGCCATACCAGCTTCTCCTTGCTGACGACAAGCAGCCCGCGTGCCCCACTGCCCTGGGCTAGCCGCACTTTCTCGTAGAAGGTACAGTTCCCTCGGGCCACCAGTGGGATCTGGTTGCTGAAGCCATTCGTGGGCAGGTCAGTGGGAGAACAGAGCAGGAATGCTGTCCAGTTGCGCAGCTGCAGGAGAGACTGGGGAGGGGAGGAGGAGGCACGACTTCTAGAAGAGCTGGAGTGCGGTGATGTCTCCTAGAGCTGCACTGTCAGGGAAAACTGCCCAGGCCACACTCCTCCGTGACCCAAAAGCACTTCACTGCACCCTGATGCCACCCCAACTCCCCATGTGGCCTCAGCCCTACCCACAACAGCAAGCCTCAGGGCTGGAGGGGGCCTGAGGAGGGGCTAGACGGGGCTTCTCTGAGCTGCTTCCCACCAGCAGGACACTGTGGGGGCTCATCTGAGAGGGCATTGGCGGGCTCTCCAGGGCCACTGAGGAGGGCACTAATGGCCCAAGGATCTGTGTCTGAGAGAACAACCTTGGCTCTCCCCATCTGCCAAGTGATCCTTCAGCAGACAGCTCTGGAAGCCTGAGAAGGTGCTCACACATCTGTCCAGTCATAGTCCAAAAAGGCCACAGGTCCAGCAGCTCCCCCGAGAATAAGCCAGGTCAGGGCCAGGTCTGCCATCCTAAGCCTGGGGCCCCACATTCTGGGCCTACAACCTGCCACACCCCAGAACCTGTCCAGTCGCTGCCCTTACCACTACATCTGGGGAAGCAGGGTCAGGCACAGCACAGTCAGGCTTGGGATATGTCTGCTCCTCTGCTTTCTTCTAAGACCCACACGACACGCACTGTCAGGGAACCCACTGTGTCCCAAGCTTCACAAAGTCCTCACCAGACTCAG
The DNA here is from genome assembly GCA_963574575.1 of Galagoides demidoff. Taxonomy (NCBI): domain Eukaryota; kingdom Metazoa; phylum Chordata; class Mammalia; order Primates; family Galagidae; genus Galagoides; species Galagoides demidoff. The sequence goes on from CAUYQV010096857.1 coordinate 19,364, forward strand.
AGCTGTCTTCCAAATATCTGAGACACCCAACTGTGGCGGTGTCACAGTTCATTCAGCAAGATCAAGGAGGCCCCCATCTTCTGCTGGGGACAGGTCCCCAAGCACAGAAATCAAGGCCCCAGTTCCCACAGTCCCCAGCTAGGTGGACATGAACACACACAGCACACATGACAAGCACATGCATGTACACAGGCACACACATGGTCATGCATAGCCCCTGTGCATATACACACACTCCCTGTGCATATACAGCACACATAACAGACAGGTATATAACAGGCACATGTGCGCACACATGCACGCACTCACACTGATATATACAAGCATGCAGGTGCATTAACACAGCCTCATATATCTGCACCACCCCACACAGATACACAAGGGCACACAGGCACTCACAGGAGCTCACACGCATGCACACTACACAGGGCAGACAAGGAGGAAGGGACAGGCCTTGGGCCTCAGTACGGGATGAGGGAAGGTGAGATCAGAGAGGGAGCAGCAGCCTCTGAGGTTTCCCCAGGGTTCTATGGGTTGAGAAATGGAGGCCATGACCCAGAGGGAAGCAGGGAGGGAGGTAGCCTCATCTCCAGGGCTCCAACTGCCCAATGCTGTGGCTCTTCCTAGGACTCTCAGTCTTGGCTCACTCCACATGAATCCCAGCACAGAGCAGCAGAAACCCTTGTCCGACATATGGGGGCTCAGCAGCATCTCTAGAGGGCTCCTGCCCAGTCCCCCCTCTGGACAGCTTTCATTTATGACCAGAAAATCTGAGGCTACAGGGCTGGAGTCCCTTTGAGGACACCCAGACCTCAGCAGTGCCAGTGCCAAGTGGCCACCAAACTGGGGACTGCCTCTTTTCTCTGACCAGATCACACCTGTTTCCTAATTAAGACCTTCCTCCAGCCAGCTCCTGCAAAGTGAGTCCTACAGAGCCCTGATAGGAGGCAGAGCCAGAGACACTCACCGCTTTGCTGAGGTCGTGTGGCAGGTGCGCCCACTGAGGGTTGTACTGGATGCAGTAGTCTCTGCCTTTGGGGCCCCCATATTCAGAGATCACGTGCACCATGCCGTACTCACAGGCCACCTGGAGTGACAAAGTGGCAGTCAGAGCCCGCTTCACCAGGGCTGTAGAGACATGGGGACTAGATGGCCATGCTCACAAAGTGGTCTGGGATGTTCCTCCCTTCTACAGGATAGCAAGGTATGACTGCACACATCATATGGCAAGAATACAGACAAGTGTGCCTTCCCCAGAAGACAAGGGCTCATAACCAGAGGCAGTATCAAGTCTCTGTGGCTCCAGAGTTTCTGCATCAATAAACTGGGATTGTACCACCCCGTTGGCCTCCTAGGGTGGATGGGGACAGCCTGGGAGGAACCCTGGAGGAGGTGCAGAGCAAGCCAGCAGATCTGTCCTCAGGCCTGGGTGGTCACATGCAGCCAAGGAACCATGGCCTAGACCATGGAGCAACACAAGAGGCCTGAACAAGCTTCTAGAGCCCCAGCAGATTTGGGGATGGCCCTTAACCCACAGGCCCATGTGAAAATTGACTGTTGGTGCCCCAGGGGACATCAGGGCCCCACATGACCAATCCAACAGGGCACTAGCCAAGGGGATGCCAGGTCAGCACCCTCAGCTCCACTTTGAAGCACAATAATTAGTGGACAGGCAGAAGGGACCACAGGGCATTCAGGTCCTAAGTGGGCTAGGGCCAGGAGCTGTACCTCTTCCAGGTGGGCCGAAGTTTCACAACAGGTGGCTAATATCAGCAGGACACAGACAACTGTCCCCACACCTGCTCTCTGCAGAACCCACCTTTGCAGAAGGGGGGAGAAGGTGCCATCTCAGGGACACCTGTCACCTGAGACCTATGAGTGGGTCTCACAGGGTGGGGGCCCACATCTTGGTGCCTCTGCCACACTGCACACCCAGGCCTGCAGAAGGAGGAGGGATCTTGGGAGAGAAACCTTGTGCAGGGAAGAGGAGGCCTATCCCGCCCAGCTGCCACCTACCCACATGCCCTGGGCCCTCCAGCCCCAGCATTTATCTGCATACTTCAGGCTCCCCCTGTGTCCCTGCCAGGGAAACAAACATGTTACAGCCCTGAAAACACATATGTGGTGGGGACAGACACTAACCTGCACCAAGTTGTCAAGGCCAGCATTGTAGGGTCCACACCACAACAGCTGGGCCTGCATGCAACTGTAGCTTTGCCAAGTCAGGGGCTGGGGAGGGCAACCATGACTTGGCCCGGTGGGTCCCATCCCCACAGCCTAGGGCTAACACACCAGGACCTGCACATGCCACCTGGCGTGACAAGCCCCAGCACCCACTCAAGGGCTCTGCTAGCTGCATTATCTCAAGTGAGGGACAGGTCCTGGGCCCCACTGTCTAATCAGACAATGACCATCCCTTCCTACCCAGGTGCAAGGTATGCTGAGGGAAGCAGGTTCACAGGGTACCAAGCAGGAGCCTTGTGAATGGAGCCTATGTCACCAGTGCTCTTGAGAGGCAAGGGCAGGAGGGGCCCTTGGTCAACCAGGGTCTCAAAGTATATGGCTAAAACCATTTCCTTTCCCCATTCAAATCAAAGAATTGGAGCCACTTCTTCCAGACTGCCCACCCCTAAGTGTACCCCTCAGTCTGGTGCTGGGCCCAAAAAGCACCCCTTCCAACATGGCCATCCAATGTTTAAAGCCCCCAGCACCTGTCCAGGAGGGAGCTTATGGGTCACAGCAAGGCCAGGAACCTAACTCCAAGAGACCAAATCGGCCCATCACCTCTATCTGTAGATAAAGTTTTACCAGAACAGTCCTGGGTGAGGGGCCTCCAACTCTGGAGCTCAATAACAGCAACAGAGACCTATAAAACTCAAAGTATTTACTGCCTGTCCCTTTCCAGAAAACACTTAATAGGCCCTCCTCTACAGGATCAGGGTTTTTGTTGAAAAGTGTCTTTTGTGTAAAATAGGAACTGATAGAACTTCTCTTTTAAAAAGTCACTTAAGAGCATAAAAGCACATTCATGGATTTTCCTTCCCATGATTTGCAAAACTGGTTTTCTGCTCAAAAATCAGTCTGTGCGGCTTGGCACCTGTGGCTCAATCGGCTAAGGCGCCAGCCACGTACACCTAAGGTGGCGGGTTCGAATCCCCAGCCCGGGCCCGCCAAACAACAATGATGGCTGCAACCAAAAAATGGCCAGGCGTTGTGGCGGGCGCCTGTGGTCCCAG
>CAUYQV010096858.1:0-17311 GCA_963574575.1 Galagoides demidoff
CTCTAGAACTGTATTTTACACCCCCATGTTTCCTTTGCAGAATAAAATCAAAATTGTAATTCCATCCAGCAGGAGAAAATCATGCCATCAAAACATCCCTTGTCTTTTTTTGATTCTCCACCTCAGAAAGGAGCTCTGTCAGCCAAACTGCTTTTAAATTTGTCAATTCTGAATCCTGGAACAAGTAAGCTCAGTAAACTCAGATGAAGCTCAATAATTCCCTGACACTTACCTTTCCTTGGTTCCAAATGAGATTGCTTATTACAGTACTTGGCATAGGCATTCTTGAAGTGATGTTTTCTCACAATGAGTACTGTGGATGAACTCTTTCATCAGGAAGCTTTTATCTGCCTCATGATAAGTCTTACCAAGGGGTCATGGTTCTTGCTTCTGGAGCGATAGAAGTTAAGTTAAAAACTTTCATTTTAAGTGTCCTGTAGTCAGGTAAAAACGAGGGCATGGTGTAGATATCCTTTCCATCTCTGCCTTTCTCTAAAAATGCATACCTGAATGAAAAAAATGTGATACTCATAGTTTAGCAGAGAGATCTGAGAGTCTCTGTTGTCTTGTGTTAGTCCTGTATTCCAGAGTTGTCTCCTCTTCAACCAGCCCATCTCCACAAAAAATAAAAAATAAAAACCCCTGATTGCTGTTGCTAGTTAAAGACGCTCTTGTAACTGTGTTCTGCCCCAAAGAGGTAAGCCACATACTGTGACCCCATGTCCCCCCTCCTCTCATCTTTCCAATCCCTCATTCCCATACTCCACCCCTAGTATTAGATCATCTACTGCCTTCATATTAGCATTTAGTACATTGGATTCTTGGCTGTTCCATTCTCATTATGCCTTACCTAGAGGAATGTGTTCCACCTCCATTCTGGTTAATACAAAAGATGTAGGGTGGTACCTGTGGCTCAAGGAGTAGGGCACTGGCCACATATACCAGAGGTGGTGGGTTCAAACCCATCCCCAGCCAAACACTGAAGAAAAAAAAAAAAAGATGTAATGTATCCATGGTAGTACCATACTAAAGTACCATTAGTATTCCATGGTATACACATACCACAGCTTGTTCAACCATTCCTGGGTTGGTGGGCATCTAGGTTGTTTCCATGTTTGAATGACTATAAATTGAGCCTGGATAAACAGTTTAGTGCAAATGTCCATATCATAAAAGAATTTTTGTTTTTCTGAGAGATGCCTAGTAATGGGATTGCAGAACCAAATGGGAGGTCTACTTTGAGTTCTTTGAGGGTTCTTCATACTTCTTTCCAAAAAGGTTGTATTAGTTTGCAGTCCCACCCCAGGAGTATACAAGTGTTCTTCTTTCTCCACATCTGTACCGGCATCTGCAGCTTTGAGACTTAGTGATGTGGGCTATTCTCACTGGAGTTAGATGATATATCTCAGTGGGGTTTTGATTTGCATTTCTCTGATGATCACGAATGATGAGCATTTTCTTAAATGCTTCTTAGCCATTTGTCTGTCTTCGTCAGAGAAGATTCTGTTCATATCTCTTGCCCAGAGGTAGATGGGATTGTTTACTACTTTTCTGTTGATTAATTTGGGTTCTCTGTAGAATTTAGTTATCAATCATTTATCATATTGATACCCTACAAATATCTTTTCCCATTCTGGAGGTGGTCTTTTTACTTTACTTGTTGTGTCTGTCCTTATCTGTGCAGAAGCTTTTCAGATTAATTAAGTCCCATTTGTTAATTTTTATTGTTGTGATGGCTGCTGAAGTCTTTGTCATAAAATCTTTCCCCAGTCAAACATCATCAACATTTTTCCCCACACTTTCTCCTGTGATTTTTATTTTTATGTGTTTTAGATTCAAGTCTCTTATTCATCTTGGATCAATTTTTGAAAAGATTGAAAGGTATGGGTCAAGGTTCATTCTTTTACATGTGGTTATCCATTTCTCCCAGCAACATTTGTTAAATAGGAAATAGGAGTTCTTTCCCCCACCGTAGACTTTTGTGTGGTCTATCTATGATTGGATGGCAAGTAGAGACTGGTTTCATCCCTTGGTTCTCTATTCTGTTCTATATGCTTATGTCTCTATTTTGGTGCCAATATCATGCTGTTTTGATTATTGTGGACTTGTAATGTAGCCTGAAGTCAAGTAGCGTGATGTCTCTGACTTTGCTTTTATTACTAATAGCCTTAGCTATATGGAGCTTTTTCTGGTTTCATACAAAATGAAATATTGTTTTTCTCAGTTCTTCAAAATATGATGTTGGTATTTTAATGGGGAATGTATTGAAACTGTAGATTGCTTTGGATAGAACAGACATTTTGACAATATTGATTCTTCCCAGCAAACAGCATGCTTTGTTTTTCCATTTGTTAGTGTCTTCTGCAATTTTTTCCCCTAGGGTTTCATGATTCTCTTTGAAAAGATCATTCGCCTCTTTGTTCGGTAGATACCTAAGTATTTCATTTTCTTTGAAGCTTCTGTGAAGGGAATTGTGTCCTTGATTTTCTTCTCAACTTGCCTGTTATTGGCATATACAAAGGCTACTGATTTGTGGACATTGATTTTATACCCTGAGACATTACTGTATTTCCTGATGACTTCCAGGAGTTTTGTGGTTGAGCTTCTGGGGTTTTCTAAGTATAAGATAATATCATCAGCAAAGAGAGACAGTTTTATCTCCTCTTCCCCCATTTGGATGCCCTTTATACCTTTCTCTTGCCTGATTGCATTGGCTATAACTTCCAAAATTATGTTGAATAATAGTGGTGATAGTGGACATCCTTGTCTGGTTCCAGTTCTAAGTGGAAAAGCTTTTAGTTTTACACCATTCAGTATGAAGTTAGCTGTGGGTTTGTCCTAGATGACTTCAATCAGCTAAATAGCTATGTCACATATGCCTATATTCTTAAGTGTTCTTATTAGAAAAAGATGCTGAATTTTGTCAAATGCTTTCTCTGCATCTGTTGAAAGCATCATATGGTCTTTGATTTTGCTTCAGTTGACATGGTGTATTACATTTACAGATGTGCGTATGTTAAACCAACCTTGCATCCCTTGGATGAAGCCTACTTGATCATTATGTATAACTTTTTTAATGAGTAGCTACAATCTATTAGCTAAGATTTTTTTTGAGTATTTTTGCATTAATATTTATTAATGAAATTGGTCTGTAGTTCTCTTTTTTAGTTAGGTCCTTGCCTGGTTTTGGAATCAAGGTGATGTTTGCTTCATAGAAAATATTGGAATAGGTACTATAGAACCTATTCCAATGTTTTGGAATAGGTTCTATAGTATATGTATAGGCTTGTCTTTGATGCTGTGTTAGAATTCTGATGTGAAACCATCTGGTCCTGGGCTTTTTTTGTTGTTGTAGTTGGGAGTTTTTTTATTGCTTCTGCAATCTGAGTGCTTGACATTGGTCTGTTCAAGTAATCTATGTCTTCCTGGTTGGGTTTAGGAAAGTGGTGTGATTCTAGGTATTAGCTTATTTCTTCCACATTGTCAAATTTCTGGGCATAAATTTTTGTTAATAGTCAGAAGTAATCTCTTGCATTTCTGTGGTATCAGTTGTTATTTCCCCCTTTTCTTATCTGACTGAGGTTATTAGAGATTTTACTTTTCTATTTCTGGTTAATCTCACCAATGGTTTATACATTTTATTTATCATTTCAAAGAACTGACTTTAACATTCCAACAATTTGTTCATGGTTGGAATTTTCGTCAGTAGTTCCACTGTGATCTCTTTGGGAAATTCATCTCTTCTGATTTTTCATTTCATCAGGGTTCCTTCACTGGTTTCCCTTTAGGTGTGGTCTGATATATATATATATATATATTTTTTTTTTAATTCTAGGCTATAAGATTAAGATGATACTAAGGTACTATAAAGAAATAGAACAAAAGGGGAAAAAGGAAAAAATAATTATAATTAATAAAAGCTTATTTGGTGACCTGGAAATGAAAAAGTAAGCAAGAAAAAAATATATTTAATTTCATTTTAATTAATATATGCCTCTAAAGTACCATGGAATAGAAAAAGAAAAATGATAGTAGGAGTGGTTCTTGTTAGGTTTAAGGAGAGCTCCTATGTGGTGCTCTTGTATTAGCAATAACAGCACCTTCTGGCTGTGAAGATCCATTGCTGAGCTTTGCTCAGTCCACTGTGAGCAACTGGTCATCTTGAAGGTTGAGAGTAATTTCTGACTCTGCTCTGATAGTTAAGTTCTGAGGCAAGCCCCCTGGGCCAGGTGCAGCACTGGTGAATCGGGGGCGGGGCTTGGGGGAAATCTGAAGTTCCAGGGGAGCACACCAAATTCAGTTCTGAAGAGGGGGCCCTGAGATCTGTGCTAGGGCAGATACCTAGACTCAGTGCCCATAATAGGGCTTGGAGTCTTGGAGAGGTCCGTGGTGGCAGCAGAGCCACTATACTGCCATTTCACATTCAGCTAAATCCCTTTTTTAGGCAAAACCCCTTTCTTCATTTAAGTATATATAGGCCACAGATGCTGGTTCCCATCTGCAAAGTTGCTGTAGATATAATGACTGACTCTAAAACTTTTGAAAAATACATATCATCATGTCAGGATTATAATAATGACTGGGACAAATTTGGGGCAGCTTATTTGAGTGCAAGAAAAATTGGGCCTCCAAAATTCATGTGGAATAAGGTCAGAAATTCATAGGTGACTGAGGCTCTGAGGTAATATTTTTCACTCAGTCCCTTTCATGAATCTAATAAGAAATCACTTTTATCATAATGGAATTAGGCTAAAAAAATATTCCTTTTATTTCTCTGTCAGGAAGTGTCTACATTGCTTAGTCTGAAAATTTCAAGATATTTTTATTTCCTTTTATTTTATCATTATTTTTTGTAGATAAGTGCATGACAACTAATTGTCATCATGGGACACTGTAATCTCTCATAAATTGGTAAAATACTTATTTTAATTGTCTATCCCAAAAGGATTGAGGGTTTTATTTTTGTGTTTGTTTAAAAAAAAAAATAGAACCCCTATTAGATAGCGGATGTTCTAAATTCTGAACTATATTAGGCTTCCTTTTTCTCCCTTGTCCCAAACAGACCTCAAGGCTGATCCCAGATTGCTGAAACTCAATCCTGCAGGGAGCATTTGTTAGCCCAAAATACTCATTCTTCACTGGCTGAAACATCAAAAAGATTCTCCCTCTTAGCTTCTACTTAGATGTTCATAGACGATACCTGGTAAGTCTTAGAGTCTGAGATTATGTATTGCATACCAGGAAATGAAGGAATCATTTTAAAGAGAACACACATCTTGTGTGATCCAATATGTATGACTCCAGGATGATAAAAAAAAATCAACAGAATTATATAATAGATAAATGTTTAAACTCTCGATTTTGTCTCATGTTTCCTGAATATTTCTGGATCAGTTAATGAAATTCTAGGTGACAAATATTCAACTTACATCGACTTGTAGAAGGAAGTCTAGAGAATGATTATCTGGGCTGATAAATAAATGGAAACTTATTTGTTAGGAGGCAACGATTACACATGTCTAGGCTGGGGAAGATTGAGGGAAAATGCTAAATCTGTCATCAAATATTTGAAGTTATTTCATAGGAAGAAAAGGGTAAATTTTTAACAATTATTACTTTATAAGTCAACACATTCTATGTTTCTTTCTAAATATTTAAAATAAAATGTGTCATTTAATTTTGCCAGTTACTCTGTGATGTATCCCTTTCCATTAACTTTATTTTACTAATAAGGAAATTGAAGTACTTTGACCATGCAAAACTAAGCAATGCCAGATCCAGGATTTGAACTCTCTCTACGGGTTTCCAATTCTTTGCAATTAACTGCCATGGTGCGTGGTCAGTGTTTGTAATAGGAATGTAGATTTAGGACTTTTCTGATAAATTAGGAAAATGGCAATTTTGGACTTAATGTAAAGAAAACTTACTTGATATTTGCAGTCGTTCTACAATGTGGTTGGCTATCTTAGAAAAAAAAATGAGAGTTTTCTAGCAATGGATGGTTTCTGGCAGAGATAAAATGGGGAACTTGACATGAGAGTCTTGATATTGCCGGGAGTGTTGATTAACCCTAGCAGGAAACGTGTAATTAGATTCCTAAATCCTTTAAACCTTGTCAATCCTGGGAATTAATCTATGCCAGAACTGCAGTTGTAGTTATCACTAATGAGTCAGGGTTTATTCAAACAATAAAAACTCACATTTCCAGATTGTTTATCATGACCTAGGTTTCAAAGGCTTAAGAAATCTTTCTCTCTCTTTTAAACATATGCATGTTAGTGCAAACCAAGTTATTTCCCAGGCTTCCCTTGCCATCAAGTGCAGTAGTTCTCAATCCAAGACCACTTTAGCCCCATCTCTCAATCTACCCTACCTCATATCAGTATCACTGAGTCCATAGGTTTTGCTTCTTTGTTGTCCCTTAGCTATTGCCTCACCACTTTATGATATCCCATCTGGACTACCACAAATAGCTTCCTAACAAGATCTCTCTACCTTTTAGCTATCATATCTACACAAGTCACCACCAAGCTGCTAGCAGATCATAGTTGTAAAAGTAAAGGTCTGCCTTACACCTACAAACTATAAAATATTTATCTTAATATGGTTAACATGACACTCTTCTTCCCTTTTCATTAGTTCTAATATCATTGCTGCTAATTAACTATTTGTATGGTAAAATATTTATTGATTCATAATTCCAGCCTATTTTCCATACTTATGTGATTTTACACAATCCATGTCCTCTTTGTCAAATTCTTTCTTTATCTCCTTTATCTGGATAATACTTAAGATCTGTAATGTATTATTCTGCTGAATAGCCAGTTTTATTCTGCCAAATTTGAGTAAAGGTACATAAGTTCATCAATCCTTATTCAGTTAAGGGCTACATTCCCCTCCAATGTGGGATTCTAAAACAATGGTTATCAATCAAGCATAAAGGCCTCAAATGTCTAGGCGACACTTCACAAAGCCTGAAGACATTATTTTGTTGTTGCTACAGGGAAGTGCTACTGGGCATCCACTAGATAAGAGATAGGAATGCTGCTAATCTTTCTACAGTACACATGGTATGTCCAACAACAAAGAGTTCATTTGGCCGAAAATCTCATCTGGCGCTAAGATTGAGAAAACCCGTCCTGGTAAAATATCAGTTAGGCCTTATGGGAGTTAGAAATGGAGAACTCTCAGGAAGGAAGGTAATTGCTTTCTCAGAATGAACTGTTTCTTTTAGACTGAAGGCTAGCTTTACTTTATGTACTTACTATCTTATTTACTTATTCAATGCTTGTGTTTTCCTTCCTCTGACTACTCACGATATATTGAGTGAGTTTCAGCTTGTACGTTACCTTTCAAGGATTTTCCAGTTCAACTATTACTCATGTGGCCATATTAAATTTTCCAAATTAATATTTCTGATAAAGTCAATGGTATATTTTTCAGCCAAATCTCAGAGATTTTTGGACAGTATAAGGGTAATAGACTCTTGAAAATGAAGACATACATTACATCAGACAAGTAGTATATAATAAACATATTCCATACTCTAAGTACTACATGAACTTAGTTAATTAAGGTAATGTGGGAATAATTTCCAATAGAATCTAAACAGGAACACTCTGATAAATTATGTAATATATATTTATATTGCCCAGCCTCATTTAATTGCATGATATATATATCAGTATTATCCATACATATATATGGATAAATAAAGGGTTATGGGCATCAAATAGATAGGATCAAATAAGGATTGTGACATGTATACTTATACCTTTTTGCATATATACTTATATATGTCACAATACTTATTTTCTAAATTGTACATATAAAATCCCTGAAGATAGAATTTTTTTTATTTGATTCTCTCCAGGTAATGTAGCATGGAATTTGGATCCCCGTAGATTTATCTATAAAAATCATTCTTATATTTTTCATTTATATAATAGGTTAATAATGAAATAACAAAAGCTACAAAGGCAAAATAATGCAAATGTTTAAATATTTTAAGAGAGGGTGATATTTAACATATATTTTATAATTGCTACATGATACTTTCTGAAGTCCCAGCACCCAGAACAATATAGACTTCATAAATATAAAATAAATGAATTTATCTTTATTCTTCAATTGCTTGAAATAATACATGGAATGTAGTAAACATATAATGCATAGTAGACATTTAATAAATCTTTGTTGAATAAAATAATTAATTAATAAACATTTAATTTACTTTAATAATTCAAATCCTTTAATGTGAGGAAGATAATCTAGTTTACTACTTTATGTATTTGTAAAAAGGACGAGTTCCTGAAAAAGAAGTCTCAGAACAAAAAGCCTTTCTCAGAATTTGGTAAGTACTAAGAAAAGAAGAAATGAATGTTCCTGCCATTGACCTGAGATGGGTTATAGTTGTCTTTTTATGTCCTAAAGACAATCTAAGTATATTCAGAGAAAAGAAAATAAACAATTTAAGAGTGATGGGCAGGCATGATGGTGAGATTTTCCTTGTTATAAATCTATAATTTTTGCCCCATTAATGTGTTTATGTATTTCATACACTGTTTACATAGTTTGAGAAAATGAGTTTTGAAATTGCTAAAAGAAAATAAAAGTTTTTTTTAAATTATTCAGTATTTAAGTATCTGTGATGGAAATATATTCCTCAAGTAGAGATGAATTCTGGTTGCAAGGAATCAGCAAGTAAGATCTTTGAACAGTGAAAAGGTAAAATTTCTCTACAATGAAACACTTCCCAGAAAACAGAGCTAGGTGGCTCTGGAAGCCTGTATTGTCATGTGTTGGAGTGACTGGTGGAGGGCAGAACATTGTCACCTCTACAGAAGCTATTGTATTTTGTATTTTGAGTAGACATAGGATGTATAGCACTGTCCATAAAGAATTACATTTTATAGAGAGTTATGTATAATTTTAAACAGAAAAACAGCCCTTCACACTTAAAGAGGTAATTGTGGGTATTTCTGAAAAAAGCATAAAATAGAGGTCATAGTTTAGTACTTGATGTTAAGTACAAGAGATGCACACACAACAGGATATGGAAAATGAGAACAAGCCCTGATAGGAACTGCTAAGGAAAAGACCCTTGAATTTAAAAGTTAGCATTTATTTTCTTAGATAACAAGTAGAACAAGGTACCAGACACGTTTGTGTCTTAGAAAGACCCTGAAGGCAGCACCTGCGGCTCAAAGGAGTAGGGCACTGGCCCCATATACCAGAGGTTGTGGGTTCAAACCTGGCCCCTGCCAAAAAAAAAAAAGAAAAAAACTGCAAAAAAGAAAGACACTGAAAGCTTTAAAAAATTAAATTGAAAGATTTTTTATACAGTCTATATCAGAAGGATCAGACTATAAGAAACTAACTTTAGGAAACCAGATAGTGATCTGCAAAGCTAAAAAATATTCCAATTAGCTTACCTTTTGATTATGATGCAGAAGAATGGTTCACCAACACCATGGGTCTTTTATACTAATATAGATGGAGTCTACTATTACAAATCTTAACTCTGCATCAAATTATTATTTTTCCCAATTCCAATTGGTAGATCACTAGAAAAGTCCAGATTATCAATAGCAAACACAGGATAAAGAGAATCTGTCAGCGTCAGTAGTCACGAATCAGAAAAAAGCTATCTGCTCCATTTAACTTTGCTCACTGAGAATGATTAAGGACTGCAGGAGTATGGAACCTGCTGGTTAGTCTCTCAGTGACTTTGGGAAAGGGGATAGAGAAGAATAGCTAGAATAGGAAACAAAAAATGATATACTCCTTATCTAACTCCCATAAAGTAATGTCTTTTTACTTTTAATTCATCAAGTCTTGACAGGGAATAGAAGATGAAACAGCAATAACACTATTCGATTCTACTGAGCAAATCGCCATGCTCACATTGAATGGCTCAGTCTTCATGCCCTCTGTATTTATATTAATTGGGATTCCTGGCCTGGAATCCATGCAATGTTGGATTGGAATTCTCTTCTGTGCCATGTACATTACTGCTGTGATTGGAAATTCCATAATTTTAGTTATTATCAAATACGAAAACAGCCTCCACCTACCCATGTACATTTTTTTGGCCATGTTGGCAGCCACAGACATTGCACTTAGCACCTGTATTCTGCCCAAAATGTTAGGCATCTTCTGGTTTCATTTTCAAGAGATTTCTTTTGATGCTTGTTTGCTGCAAATGTGGCTTATTCATTCACTCCAGGCAACTGAATCAGGTATCCTTTTGGCAATGGCCTTCGATCGCTATGTGGCCATCTGCAACCCCCTGAGACACGCCACCATCTTTTCCCAGCAACTTTTAACTCATATAGGAGTTGGGGTAATATTCAGAGCTGCCATCCTTGTAACACCTTCCATAGTGCTTATCAAATGTCGTCTGAAACTCTTCCGATCTACAGTCATCTTTCACTCTTATTGTGAGCACATGGCAGTTGTGAAGCTGGCTACTGAAGACGTCCGAGTCAACAAGATGTTTGGTCTCTTTGTTGCTTTTGCAATCCTAGGGTTTGACATTATCTTTATCACTTTGTCCTATGTAAAAATTTTTATCACTGTCTTTCAACTTCCTCAGAAAGAGGCACGATTCAAGGCCCTCAATACGTGCATTACCCACATCTGTGTTTTCCTAGTTCTACCTTCTCGCCTTCTTCTCTTTCTTCACACACAGGTTTGGGTTTCACATACCTCCATATGTTCATATTCTCCTGTCAAACCTTTACCTGTTAGTCCCACCATTTCTCAACCCTATTGTCTATGGAATGAAGACCAAACAAATTCGCGACCATGTACTGAAAATCGTTTTTTCTAAAAATATATCTTGATCATAAGGACTCTTTCTATAGAAATTTGGATTTGTTCTATGTAACAACCTGAAAGTGTTGAAAAGATATATTCCTGAAATATATCTCTAAAACAATCTTTAAATCTCAAATGTTCACAATACAAGAGATATTCAATAACCTTCAAATACTCATTAACTGTGGCTTACTACTCATATGTATATTTTAAAATCTTATACTGAGATGTCACATTAAGTTCTTTCTTTTTTCTTATCCATTTTCTCTCCAGCAACACTTATACATGTACAGAAAAAACAATTCTGAAAACAGCATTTGATTCCAGGTAACTTCAAAGGACTACTTCACACATAAATATTGTCACACTGTTAATTCATCTCATGCCTGCAATTTTGGTTATTTCCCACTTTTTAATATTTTCTTTTGAGTCTACCTTTCAACAAGTTTGGAGTCATTTATCCGTGTTTTATATACTTTCCTAAAATATTTATGAATACAAAAATAATATAAAATCATTAATTTAATATTTGTAGTACAAAACATATGTAATGCAATGAAAGACTATAAACACTGAAGAATTTACATAGTATTTAGGATGCAAGAAAGTTTGAAAAATTAGGAGTATTCCAAAATACACTTTTTTGGGAAACAAAAATAGTGGTCTGGATTTATTATTAAATATCCTTCCACAATCACACATTTTACTGATTTTTTTCATAATTTGGGTTTGATTCAAATTTTGAGGTTTAAGTTTTAGAATTGAACATATAGTCAAACTTATTGCATTTAGATATTACCTGCTGAAACAACCGTGAATATAGAAACAGTTTCTAAATTACCTTTTCATCAGCAAAACAGAAAACAGTGCCAGAAATTTCTTAGAGTATCGTAGAAATGGCATTGAGTAATGAATGAATTATATATGTTCTTGCTGTTAATCAATAATATTCGAAATCAACAAATTTAGTGGCTCTAAGGTACTATGCAAGGTTGTCATGCTGAAAATTGGCACACTAGAGATTTTATTCTGATACTATTAAGATAAAAGAAGGATGAAGATATTAAAGAATCCTGTGTAATCTTGAAATAATAGATGAGTCAAACATACAACTGGCATAGGAGAAACTTTCCCCTAAAACAAGAAACTTAGATCTCTGTTAACACTTTACTCCTCTTCTGCCCTGTATCATCAACCTCTGACAGAATGCTGCAGCAACGAATACCAGGTTTGTATTTTGGGCAACCCATCTTAAATGCTTAGCACCAATGAAATGATTACCTTAAAAAAGAACCAAGTAGATGACAAGAGTCATCTGGATCATTAATTTTGGACAAGTATATGATCAAAAAATAAGTAATACATTTATATTTTAGATCTTGACTAAGCCAATGACATGAAATCTATGTTAACCAGCTTGATGAAAGTATTTCAAATTGTATATGAAAACAGTACATTGTACCCCATATTTGCATTAATGTATACAGCTATCAATTAATAAAAAAAAAAGACAGCAAAAAAAAAATAAGTAATACAGGAAAATATTCCACTACAAAAAATTATATAATTTAAGAGGACAACATAGATTCATACAATCTTGGAAAATTGCTTCTTGGCCTTTTTGCTAAGATCGAGTGCATATAATTTTGGAAAAATTCTGGTAAATAAAACAAAAGTAAATTTGAGTCACAATCTGTTTGGCTTTTAATAAAATTTCTGTAAATATGAGCTATATTTATTAAGAAATGAAAAATACAATGACAAAAATTAAAATGAATACTCCTGTGATCTTTATCCATTTATTTTTAATGAGATATAATTCTCATGCCATACTATCTGTCTTTAAAACTGTGCAATTCTGTAATTCCTCTGCAAGCTTCTTCAGAATCTAATTCTAGAATGTTTTTGTCACCCTGACATGAAACCTGTACTCATACTATTTACTCCCAATTACCCCTGCTCCGCTTCTCACTTCCATTCTTAGGACCACTGATCTATTTTCCATCTTTATGGATTGTCTTTTCTGGATGTTTCATATAAATAAAGTATGCAATGTGTGACATCTTGTTTTTGGTTTCTTTGAAACATTCCCAACTGACTATCATATTAAAATAATTTATTAAATGTGCTACTGTCAATAATACATTTCATTAAAAGGATGAGTAAGATTCCATTATATAGATGTACCACATCTTATTCATCTATTTTTTTCAGTTGATAGACATTTAGAATGCTTCCCCTTTTTGTATCTCATTAGCTTTCATATAAAAAGCATCACTAACGGACTCACTTGATATCTTTTGTCATAAATTTACAATCAGTCCCATCAGCACTTGTGTATGGAGAGAAGGAATAGACAAAATGCATATTTAGATTCAGTCAAAGGACAGCTGAGGTATAATGAGACAAGATCAGACAAAAGAAGTAATTAGGGTAAGAAGCTACATGAATTATGAAACTGATTAGGGATAGTGAAAATAAGGTAAGATCAACAGATTAGATGTATCTTATTGTGTTAAAGTATTGATGAAATATTCTAAGAATGAGAAAAAGTGATTTAGTAAAAACATAAAATACAAGTTGGGAACCATGTTCATTAAGTATAGGACATTGATAATCTCTGGTAAGAAGGTGGAAAATGCTGTTGAGATAGAAAAGTGTGATTCAATTGTACTTCCTTAGGAAACAGAATTTTCCTTGGGAACATGAATTTTTACTTGTTATTCCTTATTTCTTTTTTGTATTTATTTTATTTTAAGATAAATTTGCCAAAAATGATAAGTGAATGCATTCTTCATATGGAACATGACAAATAATTTAGTTTAAGAAAGGAAGAACAGCATTCTGATATTCTTAGTAAAAATATCTCCTAATGTGCTTTGATTTCTACAGTAAATATTTCATCAGATTAGTCTCTAATTTGAGAACTATGATTAGGATTCAGAGTAAGGCAATCATCAAGACAGCAATGAGTATAAAAATTCAGTTCTTTTTCTTACATTCAAGCTTAATGTCTGTGTCTAAATATAGTCTTTGTAGATTTTTAAACCTTAATTTAATTAACAGTATGGCCACTAATTATATGAACAATGGTAATTAAAGCATTCCCCTTGATAAAATATGCTGACATCAATATATTTTGAATAATGTATTTATAAACTGAGAAAATAATGATAAAAGTATATAAAAATTATTATCATAAAGGTATATAAAAATTATATACCTTATGTAACTATATTTTTTAAAAGAATCTACTAAAGGGTAGAGTGCCAAAGATTAATATTTAACTTTGGGTCATAGGGTTATAGGTTATTTCCCCTCTTTTTTGCATTAAATAATTTTATGTAATGAGAAAGTAAACGTCAACATACATACATATTTCAAAATAAGCTTTATATTAAAAATATTCAGGAATAGGAAACTCCTCAGGATCAAAGAATTCTTAAAGAAACATAAGATCTCTCTGCCTAGAAAGGACTATCCTGTTCATCATTTGTGTTTCTGAATATAAAACAAATCACATCATAGCTGATTTTCTTCCCTTTTCCTGAGCAAGTCTTACTCCTTACAAGGCTTACTGTATTCTAAACCCTGTCCTGCCTACCACTTCCAAACACACGTCTCCCTTCTATTACTGACTTGCCTTCTGGAAGTCCTTTTAGTCTCCACAATAAGGTCAAGAGTAAACATAAGAGACAATATCAGTTCTATTTTCAGTTTTCAGCTTCTCTTAGGGAGGAAATGGAGTCTCAATCTGTCCCCATTTTCACATCCCCTTTCTCTGTCACACATGGGAAAATAAGATAAACCCCCATCTCTGGTGCTGAGAGAGGCACTACCCTACTGTTTGACCAAAAGAAGATGTTTCATCACTGCTATTTTCTGGCCACACAAAATATGCCAGCTCCCCTGGGAATTGAGCAAGAAGTTAGTCTGCTCCTCTGCCCTTGAACTTCTATCTAGGCCTTGGGAGTAACGTTGTCTCCCAGGATTTGATACTGGCTGATTCAAGTTTGGTCACCAGGGAAATTCATGTTACAAAATTGAAATCTTTCACAGCTAGGATCAGCAGAGAACTTCTGCCTGTGCCAGTCACTTTCCACTACTGTTTGTGGGCACTGAGTAATTTTTGGTTAGGAATGTGTACAAAGTCAAGTGACAGTCAAATGATATGTCTTAAAGTACAAACACAAGTACACACAATAAATGTAGACTTCACAAAAATTTCAAATCATAAAAATGAAGGCTATGAACATATTTTTCTTGGACTGTGACTTTGAAGTTCTATGATCTACAATTCAAGAACACTAATGATACATTGGAGACTCTTCTTTGGAAGAACACCATGTTAAGGGTAGTTAGCTTGATGTCAGTGTGGAAGTAATTTAAACTTGCTAATGTTTTACATGAAGGAAAGAAGGACAATGGATGTGTAGGTAAGTTCACACTTTCCCTCTGAAAATTGATGTCTAAGCCTATTTAGATGAATTGACAATAGACAAATTAACAGGAAAAAAGCAAATGACTTTATTAAAATACATAAGCATGAGGAATCACAAGAAAGTGATTAACCAATACTGAATGAGTATTGTGTAGCCTTCTTCATAGGGGAGGAGATATTGACTAGGACCTGAGAACAGACAATAGTTTGAAGTTCACCTGATCTCTTGGTGTGGTTTTTAATTATCAGTCTCTTCCTATGTAACATGAGTTTAATTTTCTCTGGCTAATTAAATTTCAAGGAAGGGATTGAAGTTAGTTGTGTTCTTCTTTGTTGGTGCAGTTTCTAGGTAGATAAGGGAACTTCATGGAATAGCCTCATCCCATATTCAGTGAACAGCAGAGGAATGCAAGACAAGAAGGAGTAAGGGTAAATCAGAGAGACCTTGAGATTACTGCTTTAATTCAGCGAGTCAACATGTGATATCTAGGAGTATTGTTCTGAGCTCCAACAGTAGAGTAATCTCCATAAAACTCCAAATTCAGCATCTGTGATTATTACTGTCATTGGGGGCCAAGGAAGAACCCAGAATATTCGCATGTGATGACTTTAATTATGGACAAATATATAGCAATGCTTAGGGCAACACCACTTACAAAACTCAAAGATTGTCTTAATTTAGATTCCTAAACACTTTCATAATCTGTCTTTTCTCACTTTAAAAAATTGTGGGTGCATACTGTTGTCAGCCCTACATTGGACTGTAGTTCGCTGATGGCATAATGGAAACCACCACGTATTGTGCCAAACCTTGACACTGAAATGAGATTTTTTTTTCTTTTTCCTTTGGAGATTTCTCTCTCTGTGTTTCTGCCATTGTACTTCTACCTGAATGTTCCTGTTTGTCAATTATTCTTCATTAAAAGTCTTGGATGATTTTCATAAATACTAATCCTCTCATTTTGTTTTGGACATTATTCAGAAGACTAAGAAAAAAGAAGTATTCCCTACTTCCCTTCATCGTTAAGTAGCCTGATTTCTGTAAAAGGGTTATGACAGCTAACATTGTGTTCATAAGGAAAACAAGGCTTCCAAGTTTATTCACATCTCTTTACTTCTGGCCACTTCAAAATCATTCATCTCTTGGTGATACCACCCAAGGTATCTTTTCTCCTATATCAGGTTTTCTTGCATTCTTATAATTTTATTAAATAATAATTTTAATGTCCTTACCCTTCAATGTGTAGTAAAAAATATAGGGTGAGAGGTTTTGACAACTTTTCTGAAGTGAAGAATTTTTGCCTAACACTTGTCTCCCTAGTAATAATGCCACAAATTATGTATCTGCCCTTATCTACTGGGCAGACCAAAAACCTTGCAGGGATATTATATTCAAAAACTTTATTATGGGTAAATTCTGGAGACTTCCTGTCTGAATTGTCACTCCAAACGTGTTGGTGTATGTGTGCCTGTCTATCTATCTTATTTTCTGCCTTCTACAAATAGATTAGAAGATGTAAAACAAGTTGGAGTGGAAGAGGACGAAGACCTCACAGGTGATCCCATCATGGGAATGATGTCCAAACACTCAATATTCACTGTGGATATCACTACTTATGGGTGGATGGTTTTGCTAAAGTGCATACTGATGAATCTTTCTGTTGCTCTCTCTATTGGCATTTCTCATTCATTTAAAGTCATGACAAATAAGTTAATGAGATTGATACTCCTAATTCTGATAACTTTGTGACTGGATAGGGATAGCATATACAACGGTAAAGAGATTCGATTTGGCAAGCTTTGCTTTCCATCTAAGAAGGTGTAAGGACTGCCATGCCTAATCCAAATGACACAGTCTTCATGCCGTCTGTGCTGACATTCACTGGGATCCCTGGTCTGGAACCTGTGCAGCACTGGATTGGGATTCCATTCTGTGCTATGTACATCATTGCTTTGATTGGAAATTCTGTACTTTTGATCATTATCAAATATGAGCCCAGCCTCCATGAGCCCATGTATATCCTCCTAGCCATGTTAGGAGCCACAGAC
>CAUYQV010096859.1:0-17021 GCA_963574575.1 Galagoides demidoff
AGATCTCCACTCTTAAAGTACTTTGTTTTCCATGAAGTTACTCTTTAAGAAAGTCCCTCCGGACTCAGCACCTGCAGCTCAACAGCCAGGGCATCAGCTAGGTACACCAGAGCTGGCAGGTTTGAACCCAGCCTGGGCCTGCCAAACAACAATGACAACTACAACCAAAAAGCAGCCAGGCATTGTGGCAGACACCTGTAGTCCCAGCTACTTGGGAGACTGAGACAAGAGAATCGCGTAAGCCCAAGAGTTGGAGGTTGCTATAAGCTGTGATGCCACAGCACTCTACTGGGCAACATAGTGAAACTCTGTCAAAAAAAAAAAAGGAAGGAAGGAGGGAGTGTTGCCTAAGTATACAG
This sequence comes from Galagoides demidoff, assembly GCA_963574575.1. NCBI lineage: Eukaryota > Metazoa > Chordata > Mammalia > Primates > Galagidae > Galagoides > Galagoides demidoff. Next base: position 360 of record CAUYQV010096859.1, read on the forward strand.
CACTTATAAAATCTATAATAACGTCGAGTAATGTCTTCAGCTTTCACAATCATTCACTACTGACTCATGTATGTTTTACAGTTAACTTTTTTTTTAATAAGTAGAATTGAATCCATTCATATGTAATATGAAAAACAGAATGTGACTAGATACCCGAATAGCCCTCATATATCATACAAGGTATTTTTGCTGCCCTAAAAATCTTTTGTACTTTGCCTATTTGTCTCTTCCTCTCCCATCCTCAATCTCTGGCAATCACTAATCTTTTTACTATCTCTATAGTTTTCCCCACAATTATTTTGTGTCTGTGCATTTTTGATACCAGCCTTTCACTGGTAAAGAATGCACTTCTCCATATCCACAGGATATTCCTGCCTTCTCTGGATATTCTAATCCTAATATTCTCATACCTTCCTACAAATTTAGTGCCCTTACAAATTATGTCATAAACATGCATTTAATCATGCATGTCTAAATCAGATATAGTCCCAGTGATAGTATATACTTTGTTAACTTTTATGGATATCTATCTTACTTTGTCAATTAGATTTGTTCTGAATATAGGGGTCCTAATTTCCTTGTAACTGTACAAAAGTAACGAACTTTTACCTTGGGAGTAAGAACAATATAACCTAAAAATGTGTACCCTCATATTAATTTGAAAAAATAAAAAAACTCAAAAGAAAAGAAAAAATAAAGTTTATTATTAAAAAAAAATAACAAACTTGTGATGCACGGCGCAGACCCTCAAACATGATGGACAACTTTAGGAAAAGAAGAGGGCAGTTCTCTGGAATAACTAGAGCATATCCATCCTACTGTATCCAATCGTTGATCATATTGTACACTAAAGAGTAGGAAACTACTTTTATATGAAATGGTCATGCCAAAAATAAAGATTATTCTAACAAAAAGATTCTCCAAGTCAAGCTTTTTCCATATACAAGTCTTGGGCCAGATGCAGAAATAGTTTTCTAGCTAAAATATTAAATACAAGTACCACTAAGAAATGTTGACGACTGATTCTAAAAGGGATCTTAGAACTTACCTATTTGAGTCCTCTCTGATCAAGAAAACTGGGCACTTATTCAAGATCTCTCACTTAGTAGCAGAGTCAATATCCACGCAATCATGACATGACTCCCATTTCAGCGTTCTTTTTCCAGTATATGGTTTTTTTTTTTATTTGACTTCTACAGGGACCCCCAGTCTAGTATTCATAACCTTATATATAGTGGTATCAACTTAGTATATCCCTAGTGTATCTTCTTACACAATTCTTTCCAACATTGCTTAAGTCTTCATAACAACTTCAGAAATACTGCTAATTTTTATCTGCAACTTTTAAGCTGTAATACCCATCTACTATAAATCCTGCTTATTCCTCAAAGCCTTGTTCAAGACTAGATAGATTACTTGATCTTTTCCAGATTCTTTATGCACAGGTGTTTATTCCCTAATGGAGCCTAATTTTTCCTAATTCTTCCCTAATGCAGACCAAGGGCTATACCTTTATGTCAAATACTGCGCTATACTCATGAGATAAACATTTATCATCAGATAAATATTTATTTAGGAAATATTTACCCTATGCCAGATAATGTAGAAACAGAAAAGAATAGAGATGATTCTCATGAGCTCTCAGCACTCAGAAAGTTCAATGAGTATACCTTCAAAAGGAAATAAAATGTAAACAGAAGGCAGAAGTTTAAGAATAAGTATGTTAAAAGGCTTTGTTTGTTAATTTAAAAATGGAATAAACACTTATAGGCTGAGAAGAAGCCAGTGGCAAAAAGAGAGATTCAAAACCAGGAGAAAAAAAACCCAGAGTAATAAAAGTAGTCGACATACCGTAAAATGTTAAGAGTCAAGACTACACAGATGGAAAGTCAGTCTTAGGACAATGCATGAATATCCCTTTCTTTTTTTTTTTTTTTTTTTTTGAGACAGAGTCTTACTCTGTCATCCTGCATACTGTGCCATGGCATCATAGCTCACAGCAACCTCAAACTCCCAGGCTCAAGCAATCCTCTTGCCTCAGCCTCCCAAGGAGCTGGGACTACAGGTGCCTGCTACAATGCTCAGCTATTTTTTTTTTAGTAGAGACGGTCTCACTCTTGCTCAGGCTAGTCTAGAACACCCAAGCTCAAGCAATCCACCTGCCTCAGACCCCCAGAGTGCTAGGATTTCAGGCATAAAATTTCACCATGCCTGGCCAAGATGAGTATCTCTTTCAAAAAAGAAAGGGAAGACAAGTATTTAGATATATTTAAAAGAGAGAGAAATGGTACAGTACTAAAACTAATCACTATTTTAATTGGCGTAAGATATTTCAAAATGTACTAATACAGTTGAGAGTGGGAATCCCCAAACTTTCTTTTTTATTTATTTATTTTCTGCAGTTTTTGGCCAGGGCTGGGTTTGAACCCACCACCTACAGCATATGGGGCTGGCGCCCTACTCCTTTGAGCCACAGGCGCCACCCCCGAAACTTTTTTGATTACATAATATATCAGTTAAAAAAAATTTAGCTCATGCCCATTAACTGTGTAATTTAGTTATAAATTATAACAAGATACTTCATGTTTATATAGTATATAGATTATAAAACATAACAAAAATATAATTTTAAAGGCTGAGCTATGCAGGAAACAATTTTTTGATGCCTTTCCAATTGTGACAGGGTCATATGTCACATATCAATGGCTAACATCTCAAGACAGTTAGAAGTTGAATTTAATTAAGTTCATCCTTATGAAAATCGCTACAAATTTTTTATTAAATGGTCTTCCAGGAAAGCAGATATTATTCTTGGCTTACTTCATTTCAGGTCTCTTCAGGATATCATTATTTTTACTAAGTGACTAAGCTGATGAACAGCTTTTACAAGAAGAAATGGCTTCTCTCTCTTTAACTGGTGTTTGTGCTTGCATTAGTAGGTTCTTCAATGTGAGCTTTTAAAAATTTCTCCAGTGATATTCTAAAGCTATTTACACAGACTATGAAATAGTTTAGGGCAGGCATCCTCAAACTACAGCCCGTGGGCCACATGCAGCCCGCCTAGGACATTTATCTAGCCCACTGGGTGTTTTTGCCACCACTGCCTGTCCTGCTTAGCAGCCAACTTGTCCCAGGGCCCGCAGTCTGGCCCTCCAACGGTCTGAGGGACACTGAACTGGCCCCCTGTTTAAAAAGTTTAAGGACCCCTGGTTTAGGGAGTATCATCTGTAAATATACTTAATCAGATGAAAACTGCTATACATTGCAACACACAAAGGCCAACAGGGTGCTGCTAAAACTCCTCTCTATATACATAAATTTTAGTGACTGATTTAGATCATGAGCTTTAGTTTTAGACTTGACATATATTATTAACATACATGTGAAGTTGGGCAAGTCACTAGATTTCAGTTTCATTCTCATCACTTGTAAAATAAATAATACTTCAACAGGTGTATGGATCAACTACGATATGTTTGGCAACAGAATATTATTCAAAGCAAAAAAAAAAAAAGCTATCAAGTCATGAAAAGATATGGAAGAACCCTAAAGGCATATTACAAACTGAATGAAGCCAAGCTGAAAAGGCTACATACTGTATGTTTCTATTTATATGACATTCTGGATAAGGCAAAACGATAAAGACTGTAAAAAAATCAGAGGTTGCCAGGGATTGATGGAGAAAGGGACAGCACAGAAGATTTTAAGGCAGTGAAACCACTATGTATGATTGTATGTGTGTAGATCACTATGAAAGTTTTGGGACAGACTTTGTTATGGTTCATTATTTCACTTCTAGGACACAGCATTCCTTTCTGACTCACTCATACAAGTTTCAACTTGCTTAGCTTATTTGTGTTGCTGGGAGGACTTCATTTGTTTCTGTTCATGTGGATTTTATGGTTTTTGATTTCTGTGTATCTCAAAACTTTCATAATGGGGGCGGTGCCTGTGGCTCAAAGGAGTAGGGCACCAGCTCCATATGCCCGAGGTGGCGGGTTCAAACCCAGCCCCAGCCAAAAACTACAAAAAAAAAAAAAAAAAAAAAAAAACCTTTCATAATGACTCATTATGTATTCCCTCCAATGGAAGATACATGTCATTATACATTTATCAAAATCCATACAATGTACAACACCAAGAATGAACCCTAACATATCATGGATGTTGGGTGATGATGTGTGTCAGGTTCCTCAGTTGTTAACAAATGTACATCAAAAACTTTCTAAATATTAGTCTATTAAAAAAAATAAGGATAATACCAACTATGGCAAAAGGCTGTTGCAATAATCAAATGAAGTAAAAAATACACATATAAAGTACTTGATGTGTACACAATAATGCCTTTTAGCGGTATTCAATCTTTCATTCATTTAACAAATATTTAATGAGAACTACCAGAAGTCATTACTATCATAACTTGATAAATTTTGCCCAAAACTTCTCTCTGGCAAGTAATTAAAAGTTTACTAGTTCATTGACCACTTATTTTATGTTGAGTCCTTTGTTATGTGTATATTATAATTATAGGGTCTATTAATTACAAGTTAATTCTAACACTTCAATTCAGTTGGTTATTTTGTATAAGAAATATCAGTATGTCACATGTAAGTTTTAAAAATAAGCTGAATGCAAATGTGTACATTAATCACAAGCTGAATATAAATGATAAAATTATTCAACATAGAAATGTATGCATTATTAGGACAAAAACATCCTAAATTCACATATCAGTCACTGGACTAATTATCAAGGAAAATGAATAAAGTAGGATTGGTTATTGTTTCAAGAACTTAGATATATATTTCTTCTTTCTTTGCTGACTTTAAATGTTTAATTGATTATTCCACATAAGTAAAATGGATTGCTAAAAAAGACAACACAATTTAAATTTACACAAGGGTGAATATAAATCATTTTGAAGTTTCTTTCTAAATTCTCACTTCCCTAATTAATATTAATGAGAATAATTTCACAAAAACAGAAAATTATGCCAGAAGAAGCATAGAAATATATAGTTATGCTAGTGGGAAAAGGAAGAAATTTTTCTTCTCCCAAAATAAAGGATTTAAATTCAAAACAAATATTTCCTAAATAATAGTTTCATAATATTTTAACCAAATTATTCATTACCTAGGAATAACACCACAGAGAATCAGATAATGCTGCACAAAGGCTGAGTTCATTTGTTTTGGACAGGTGGCCAGTCTGCAGCTCTGTGTCAGCAGCCCAAACCCGCCCACAATAGCCCTAAAGACGATTATGCAAATGCCAGCCAACCCAGCTATTTTCCCAGGAACTGGAGAAGGGCTCCTAGTAGAAGCTGTAATTGTTCAGCAGTCATGTGGAAAAACAAGCAAAGAGTTTTTGGGGGGTTTTTTTGGTTTTTTGTTTGGAGGGAGTTTTTTTGTTTTTGCTGTAGGCAGTGTTTTCATTGAGGCCATTACTACAATATATGTGAGATATACAGACACACACACAGACACATGTGTGTGTTTAATGTATATTTCTCAAACACTAAACACAGATTGTTCCGTCCTCTTACTCAAGCTCCCCTAGTTGAGCAACTCTACTTTCTTATCAGTATCAAGTCTTCTCTGTTGGTTACACTGTCCCTTACCAATAAGATATATATATATAATATATATATATACATTTATAAACTTTCGTTTTTAAAAATATTTATTTTTGATGATACATAATTATTGTACATATATACTTCAGGGGTATTTATGATGTATTGATACATGCCTACAATGTGTAATGATCAAATCAAAGTACTTAGGCTATCTATCACTTCAAATATTTATCATTTCTTTGCATTGGGAACATTTCCAATCTTCTTTTCTGACCACTTCATCTTATAAAATGAGAGAAATATTCTCTGGTAAAGCAGGCATAGAAGCATTCTTGTTTTACGTACAGAGTTTGTTTTCATTTTTTTGTTTGTTTTGAGACAGTCTTACTTTTGTCACCCTCAGTAGAGTGCTGTAGCATAACAGCTCACAGCAACCTCAAACTCATGGGGCTTAAGTAATTCTCTTGCCTCAGCCTCCCGAGTAACTGTGACTATAGGTGCCTGCCATAATGCCCAGCTATTTTTAAAGATGAAGTCTTGCTCTGGCTCAGGCTGGTCTCGAACTCAGGACCTCAGGCAACCACACACCTCAGTCTCACAGAGTGTTAGGATTACAGGCATGAGCCACCACTCCTGGCCTCATGTAGCACTTTTCTTTTTCATCCAGAGGCACAATGAAACAGACTAAAGATAGAAACCCATCAGATCTGAAGTACAACACTGACAAGGGAAGACTGTCCCCAGCATTTATTAACCATTGCTACGTTATCAAAGTTTTTTGGTTTTGGTTTTTGAGTAAAACCATCAGATTCCTCAGTTTTAAAATGGCAGTATTTAATTTACCTGATCTAACATGTGATTTAACAATTCTCTCTAGAATTAAAGTTCTTTAAATATTAGAGGGGCTGCTAATAGGTACGGGTTTCACTTAGGGGTGATGAAAATGTTTTAAAATTGTCATGAGGGTTGTACAATTCTGTGCATATACTAAACACCTTTGAATTACACAGTTTTAAAGGGTAAACTGCATGACTGAATTATATCTCAATAATTCAGTTATTTAGTGCATATATTTTATATATACACATATATGTGTTTTTTCTCACACCAGCAACATCATACTTGACTATGTGCCTTGCCTTGGTTGATCTAATTATGAACAGAAATGATGCATTAAACTTCTTTGAAGTGGAAGCTGTAAGAGTTAGGACATGTTTGGCCAAGCTCTCTTTTCCATTTACAAAATTTCAGATAGAGATTACTCCTTCTGAATGGGTCCCAGAATAAAGATGATGGGATGACAATGTGGAGGTGAGCCATTGCCAACCTACAATGTATTAAAAAAATGAACAAAATACAAACATTTGTTTGTGTAAACCACATGATATTTTAGGTTTGTTTGCTACCAAGAGTCTCATGTAAGGTGTACATTAATACCTTGGCATATATTATAATAATATAGGCTGGGTGCAGTGGCTCACACCTGTGTTCCCAGCAATTATAGAGGCTGAGGCAGGCAAACTGCTTGAGCCCAGGAGGTCACAGTGAGCTATGATCAGGACACCACACTTCAACCTAGGTAACAGAGCACTACTCTCTTTATGTGGTAAATCACATTTATCAATTTATTTCAGCTGAACCACTCTTACATCTCCAGGATGAAACCCACTCAATCTTGGCAAATTACTTTTTTGATGTGCTATGAGATTCCATTTGCTAGTATTTTGTTGAGGATTTTTATATCTATCTTCATAAGGGATATTGGTCTGTAGTTTTCTAGTTGTTTTAAATAACTTAAATCAATAGAATGTAGATCAACCAATGTGAATATTAAATAATTTATATCTACAATGTGAATTATGATGCTGTCAATAAAAATGAGATCTATACGTATTCTCTTGAGGAAAATAGCAATGATAAATATGAAAACCAAGATGCAGAATAAACTTGAATATAATCCGACATTTTTATACATGACAAAAAGTATATACATTTTTTTAAGAGACTAGGTCTTATTCTGTTGCCCAGGCTGGAAAACAGTGGTGCAATCATTGCTCATTGTAACCTTAAACTCCTGGGCTCAAGCAATTCTCCTGCCTCAGCCTCATGGTCTACCACCATGCTTGGCTATTTTTTTTTTCTTTTTCGGTAAAGACAAGGTCTCACTATGTTGATCAGGCTGGTCTTGAATTCCTGGCTCTATGTTATCCTCCAACCTCTGCCTCCCACAGTGCTGGAATTATAGGTGTGAGCCACCATGCCTGACCAAAAAAAAACCCCTACATATTAATGAACACACATAACAGTAAAAGATTCATGCCAAACATATGGGTATATCCGAAAAGAAACAGAAGGCAATTACTTTTACTTTATATTTCACTGTATTATTTGAATTGTTGAAACTACCATTATTTCTTAAATACAATAAAAACAGTCTTATAAAACAGAATGTCAAAACATGTTGTAGACACTTTTTAGCCAAATAATGGGAAAGAAAAGTCGTTAGCTTCATTTTTTTTTTTATTACAACTTATCCAAGGTTATAAGAAAAGAATATGGTCACCTGGCTTGGCACCCGTAGCTCAGTGAGTAGGGCACTGGCCACATACACCAAAGGTGGCAGGTTTGAGCCCAGCCTGGGCCTGCTAACCACAATGACAACTGCAACCAAAAAAATAGCCAAGTGTTGTGGCAGGCGCTTGGAGGCTGAGGCAAGAGAATCGCTTGAGCCCAAGAGTTTGAGGGTGCTATGAGCTATGATGCTATGGCACTCTATTGTGGGTGACACAGTGAGACTCTGTCTCAAAAGAAAAAAAAAGAATATAGTCACCCATAATACTAAATACCATAATATGTACTTTGATTTATAACAGGAAACAGAAAACAAACAATCTTCTTATACTCTGTTTTGGATTCATATCCACAGAACAAAAAATATTGGCCACTGATAGTACTAGCCACAGCCAAGGAGAAAGCAAAAAAGAAGTCCTGAAATAAAGTATTATATAGTAAGCTATGATATAACATAAAACACATCTAAAAACTATTCCATGATTTCTAGTGTCAAAAATATTTAGGCTCCTTCTTCCACAAATAGGAATGGAACCTTTTCTCTTTTCTCTTCACTTGGCATCAACATGACACCCCCAAGGGCTTTCCAGGACTATGACTATCAAAATGCTATAAGATGTGTTGACTTTTTAATAATGTGAAGAGCACTGTATCCCTCAAAATTCACTCAGTAAATATTTGCTAAACCAGAGGTTCTCAAACTATGGGTCGTGACCCATAGGAACTGTATGAAAGAGCTGCAGCATTAGGAAGGTTGAGAACCACTATGCTAAATGACTATATATACAAATAATGCTTAGCTAATTGACTTTGTTATCTCATTTAAGCTGAACAACAACTCTGAGTTATTTATTAATCTCACTGTGTAAAGGAGGAAATGGTTTAAGTAACTTACATAGGGTAATTATGTTAACAAACTCCAGAACTAGAATTAGAACTCTAATGGTCTTATTCTACGTTATTTCTTTACATAGTATATATCTTCTGTGAAACTATGAATGATTCACAAAAGGGTAGGAAGTAAAAACATAAAATATCACAGAAGAGGGTGGCGCCTGTGGTTCAAAAGGGTAGGGCGCCAGCTCTATATGCAGGAGGTGGCGGGTTCAAACCCAGCCCCTGCCAAAAAAAAAAAAAAAAATCACAAATGAAACAAAAACATAAAAGTAATAAAAATTTTTGATAATAGTGTCAAATCAAACATCAAAAAGTAGAAATTTGACCCAAAGCATATGAGGTTTAGCTAGAGCAGTAGAGTATATCTGCATATCCTGTTTAACAACTGTGGTTCATTGTTCGGAGGGGTCCCTCACCTCATACCATGTACCTCAGTACTTATGGGACCCAAAATTTACCTCTGATCTCCCTTTACCTTCACAACGGTTTAGTACTTGCTTAATTTATTTACTGGTAATAAGCATTTCAGAGAAAATTCCCCCAAAACTGAATGGCTTGGTTAATATATATGAGTCAGCTATTGCTCTACCAATGCTATGATAGAGCAACTCCAAAAATGAAAATGGATTACAACAATAAATGCTAATTTCTTGTTCATGGATCTGCAGGTTGGCTGCAGCATCTTTGCTTCAAGTTGCAGGTCAAGTTCAGGTCTCCTTTCCGTATCTTTCATTCTGGGACCCTATCTGAAGGGCAAATAGTTACCTGGGGCAAGTGCTTACAGTAAGTGGCAGAAGTATTAAGAGAGCTGGAAGAAATTTGCTATGCCTTTTAAAGCCTCATTTTAGAAACGGCCTATAGTCATTTTCATCTCCATTCTATTGGCCCAAACAATTCATATGACCAAGTGCAAAGTAAGGAAGGCAGGGATGTATACTTCACTTCAAGAGAAAGGGTAGGGAATTAATATTTACCAAGCAATAATTCAATCTACTGTAAACGCTAAGAGAAATTCCCAGAACAATTTCACTTGTGTTCAATAGTGACCATGCAAACAAAGTAAGGTTGATCAAGTAACTCGGTGCTATCAAACCCTCACATGACGAACTGCTAAGAGGAACAGTAAATATTTGAATAACAGAATCAAGATGCAAAAATTTCTCAACATACTGGCACAATAGGCTAAATCTAATACAATGGAATCACATAGTAAAAGTCCTGCCATGGGTTCAGCATAAGCTGAAGATCTGATTTACTGGCAAGCTATGTAAAAAGGCTTAGTGATTTTGAGTTTAAGCCCGATAATAGCTACTAGTGTAATATGGCTGCCTAAACAGATAATGAACTTAGTTCATATTTACAGTAATAACAACACGGTTGAGTGCCTGGTGCAAGTGAAGTACAAGGTAAAATTTTAAAGAAAAAAAAAAACATGAAAGAAATACTCTGAGCCAATCACAACCCCAAGAACATTAAATTGTTTCAATGCCTGAGGAATAATGACAGGAAGCAAAGATAGGTAAAAGGTTTAAAACTGAATTTCATTAGACATTCAAGTGTAAACTGAATAAATTACAGATTTTAGGACTAGGAAGACTGAAAATAGAATGTAAACAAATAGAGATAAGAACAAACATGAATACTGTCTTCAAATTCCTAAAAGACCATCATGTATTCAGGAAGGCTATTTAAAAGAGAAGATTTTTGCTGAATATAAATAGGAACTTTCTAACTGTGACTGTCTCTGAAAGACAATGAAGTTTTTTTTTTTTTAAATTGGGGATTCATAGAGTGTACAGAGAACCAGTTTATGCTGATTGCATTTGTTAGGTAAAGTCCCTCTTATAATTGTGTCCCAACCCCAAAAGGTGTGTCACACACACGGTGACCCCCAACCCTGCTCCCTCCTTCTTCCTCTCTCTGCTCTCTCCTTCCCCCACCTCCCCACTGTGTACTAGGTCATTAATTGTCCTAATATCAGAATGAGGACAACTCTTTACTAAGAATAATATGTTCTACTTCCATCCAGGTTAATACAAAAGATGTAAAGTCTCCATCTTTTTTAGTGGTTGAACAGTATTCCATGGTATACTATACATATATCACAGCTTGTTAATCCATTCCTGGTTGAGGGGCATTTAGACTGTTTCCACATTTTGGCGATTGTTAACTGAGCTGTGATAAACAGTCTAGTGCAAGTGTCCTTATGGTAAAACAATTTTTTTTCTTCTGGGTAGATGCCCAGTAATGGGATTGCAGGATCAAATAGGAGGTCTAGCTGTTCTTTGAGGATTCTCCATACTTCCTTCCAAAAAGGTTGTATTAGTTTGCAGTCCCACCAGCAGTGTGAAAGCGTTCCCTTCTCTCCATATCCATGCCAGCATCTACAGTTTTGAGATTTCATCATGTAGGCCATTCTCACTGGGGTTAGATGATATCTCAGGATTGTTTTGATTTGCAATTCTCTAATAATTGGTACGATGAGCAGTTTTTCATGTTAGCCATTCGTAAGACAGTGAAATACTGTCTCTGAATAAATTCAGGTGCAACTTATCAGGCATCAGTAAACTTTTTTGTAAAGGGACAGCAAGTAAATATTTTTGGCTTTAAAAGCCATAAGATCACCACAGCAACTATTCAACTCTGCCACTGTAAGAAGAAAGCAGCTACAGACAAATGTAAACAAATGAGTATAGCTGTGGTTAATAAAATTTTACTTATAAAAACAGGTGTCAGGTCAGATGGTCATAGTTTGCCAACCTTTCACTATATTAAAAATTAAGAATAGGCTCAGTGCCTGTGGCTCAAGTGGCTAAGGTGCCAGCCACATACAACTAAGGTGGCGGGTTAAAATCCAGCCCGGGCCTACCAAACAATGACAGCTGCAACCAAAAAATAGCCAGGCGTTGTGGTGGGCGCCCGTAGTCCCAGCGACATGGGAGACTGAGACAGGAGACTCGCTTGAGCCCAGGAGTTGGAGGTTGCTGTGAGCTGTGATGTCATGGCCCTCTACCCAAGGGGACAGCTTGAGGCTCTGTCTCAAAAAATAAAGAAAGAAAGAAAGAATAAATGCAAAAAGCGTTGGACTATGTAACCTTCACACCACTTCTAGTTTTGAGGCTCTATTAAAAAGTCATTAAAGCAATTCAGTCATATGCTGAAATGGTTGGGGAAAGGATATATTTAGATAGACAAGGAAACATATCACATGCAGGTGTCTATGTATATTTATGATACATACTGGGGGTGCCAAAAACATGTATACACATTTTTCTTTTCTTTTTTGAGACAGAGTTTCACTTTGTTGCCCTGGGTAGAGTGCCATGGCATCATAGCTCATAGCAACCTCAAGCTCCTGGGTTCAAGCAATTCACTTACCTTAGCCTCTGGAGTAGATGGGACTATAGATGCCCACCCCAACACCCAGCTATTTTATTAAAGACAGGGCCTCACTCATGCTTAGGCTGGTCTTGAACTTGTGAGCTCAAGCAATCCACTCTCCTCAGCCTCTCAGAGTGCTAGGATTACAGGAGTGAGCCACCACACCTGGCCCTAACACATTTTAAGAGACGTTATCTATGTATTACTTTTCAAAGTTGAGTTGAATTATAGTAGCAATGTGTAGTATGATGGTTCCTCAAAACATGGTGTTAATCAAATGAAAGCTAGCATCATCATGTGATAGGCAGGACAGTCAAAGGAAATGGCAGAAGCATGGTTCAGTTGTAGGAGAGCATGAAACCATTTTGAAGCAGTATTTGAAATTCAAGAACATAGTGGCAATATAACAATCATGGAGGTGTGAGCATGCAATAGAACCTCCAACACACCTAACAAAGGCACATTTCAATTTCGTAGTAAGTTAGCGATGCATAGCACTGTGTACAATGTCCACAAAGGAAGATCCAGAGACCTTGCACAGCAATAAGTCCTGTTTCTTCTACTATGGTGTTGGAACAGTTTATTGCTCACCACGGAAGTCTACTCAAACATGAGGCAGGAGTTACCAAAACAAGCATATGACACATTCTTAAAACAGCAAAATAGAAAAGTTTCCACCCCAACATTATTACATGTACCAAGAAGTGACAGCTCACCTCGATGACAGTTTGCCAGGACATTGGAAAGGACAAAAGGAGTGGCTGAATTTCCCCCACATTCTTTGACTTATGGGGGACCTTAAAGATTCTGGTGTACTGTAGAAAACTGGCTACAATGGTGGTACTTCAGGAAGAAATTGAAACGGCACTCTTGGCAATACAACTGACCAAAGCTACACTCCAGCAGTAGTTTGCTATAATCAGAAGCATATGGATGCTGATGGTAACCACTTTGAGCACCTCTTGTAATTGCAGAAGTCAAACATGACTTGTATTCAGATTTTGTTATCAGTATATAGTGAGTATAACAATTTCAATAAGGTTTTTTCCTTTCTTAAAATTTGTATACATTTGGCACCTTTTGTATAGAAAAATTACTATAAACATATATGGAATAGATCACCCTCATTTAAATGAATTCGAGAGATAGCTGCTGAACATATAAGGCTCTTAAATAAGTCCCTTTTGTGGGAGGACCCTGGAGTAATTACATGATAGATATAGTAACCCAGGCACCATAGTAATGATTTGTCAGTATTAGGTGAACAAACGAGACAATATCAACTGAAACCACTGTCTTAAATAAGCCTTTCTTTTTTTTTTTGAGACAGAGCCTCAAGCTGTCCCCCTGGGTAGAGTGCTATGGCATCACAGCTCACAGCAACCTCCAACTCCTGGGCTCAAGTGAGTCTCCGGTCTCAGTCTCCCAAGTAGCTGGGACCACAGGCACCCACCACAAAACCCCAGCAATTTTTTGGTTGTAGCCATCGTCGTCTGTTGGCGGGCCTGGGCTGGATTCGAACCTGCCACCTTAGGTGTATGTAGCTGGCACCTTAGCCACTTAAGCCACAGGTGCCAAGCCAAATAAGCCTTTCTAGACTGGGCATGGTGGCTCACTCCTGTAATCCCAGCACTCTGGAAGGCCAAGGCAGGTGGATTGCTTGAGCTCGAGTTCAAGGTCAGTCTGAGCAAGAGTGAGACCCCCATCTCTACTAAAAATAGAAAAACTAGCTGCGTGTTATAGTGGGCACCTGTAGTCCTAGCTAGTTGGCAGTCTTAGGCAGGGGGATCACTTGAGCCCAGAAGTATGAGGTTGCTATGAGCTATGACACCATGGCACTCTAGGGCAACAAAGTGAGATTCAGTCTCAAAAAAATAAAACAAAAATAAATAAGCCTTTCAAAAGCTACAAGGGAAGATAATGGGAAGACCTGCAAATTGCCTAAAGTCCCTTTATATTTTTTGGGTACTATGTCTCAACGTACAGACACAGAGGAAAAATTGTCTCATTAAATAACAAACAAAGCAAGTGAAAGATATAATTAGGTTTCACCACACATGCAAAATTCTCCCTAGTAGAACACCCCTTCTCCTTGCTATAATTAGCCCTCTGTTAGTCCCTAGGTCAAAACAAAGGTCTTCCAATGTTTATTAGTAGTCTACAACAGGTAAGCATAAAAACTGAGAGTAAGCATTCAGAAATTTTTACAGCAAGTTGACATCAGTTTGCCAACTATAATGCAAATATTTTAAAAATCTGAAAAAATGTGAACATTTTCATAATTTGTCATTGTATAATCATTTACATTTTAATCAATTTATAATTTAATGTTTTTAGTTAAATTAAGGAAGTAAATAAATAATTTTACCTCTAATTCACAAACAGGAAAAAGCTTATCTGGCCTTTGGCAAGAAAAGATAAAACTTCTCTGAATGAGGCAGCAGTTAATAACCCAAACAGTAACAATGAAAGTATTTCAAAGAAATAAACCACCAAAGAGTTCACACTATTTTACATTAAGTGTGATGGGCAATGAAATACTATAGACCATAAGTATATTACTTGCACAGATATATTGGGTATGAAACAATAAAATGATCGAAACTTAAGTAGCATTTATGTAGAAAATATAAATAAGTTCGAACAACAACAAAAATGTATTTGAAATAAAGAAGATGAAATTACACAGCCAAGAGAAGTAAATGTCCATTATTTTCACATATAAATATTAGTGTTTCTAGGCTTCTTATATACAGTAGCTCTGCAGGGTGCTAATATGGTACACACACAATAGCATGGGCACCACACCAAAGATGTCTGCTTGGAAATGTTCAATGAATCTGCAACAAAGAACCAATTTCCAGTGACACCATAGGTTGATGCATTCAGAAACTGGCTAACGATATATGAGACCAATTCATAGAACAGACCTAGTAAAATATTTTTAATTAAAATGTAATAAATACAAAGACAACATGGCAATTCCTTTGGTACACATGTGCTTTGAATATAATAGTGTTGTGAAGGAAGGATAATGTTTCAGCTTCACTGCCAAACATAACTAACTCCAAACTGTATAAATATATGAAAAATTATATAGTCAACAAATGTGGTTTGTCAGGGTGTCCAACTTGCTTGCAGATTATTTGAGGACTGTTTTGCTTATCTGGTGCTGGGTATCATGAAAAGTATGCATGACCTTTTCTTCTGCTCATCAGCTTTCATTAGTGTTTGTGTATTTAATGTGTGCCCCAAGACAACTTTTATTCTTCCAATGTGTGGCAGGAAAGAAAAAAGATTTCAATATCCCTGTTTGGTGCAACTGTTGAGACAGGGAAATATTTTAGAGCAGTTACCCCGATGAAGGAGTTTATTCCAGAATGTAACTAAGTCAATGTACTGTTTCCCTCATTGAGAAACTCTATGATTTTTTTTTAAAAAGTCACCAGTCTTCTAATATTTTTATAGTTTCATGTCTTAAATTTAAGTCTTTAATCCAGTGAGAATCTATCTTAGTTAGAAAATGTAGGGAAAACTCTTAAAGAAATAGGCCTGAGCGAAAATTTTATGAGGAGGACCCCCCGGGCAATTGAAGCAACATAAAAAATATACTACTGGGACCTCCTCAAATTAAAAAGCTTCTGCACAGCCAAGAACACGTAAGAAAAGTAAATAGACAACCCTCAGAATGGGAAAACATATTTGCTGGTTATGCTTCCGACAAAGGTCTTATAACCAGAATCCGCAGAGAACTCAAGCATAGTAGCAAGAAGGGAACAAGTGATCCCATCGCAGGGTGGGCAAGAGACTTAAAGAGAAATGTCTCTGAAGAAGACAGACGCATGGCCTACAGACATATGAAAAATGCTCATTATCCTTAATCATCAGAGAAATGCAAATCAAAACCACTCTGAGATATCATCTAACGCCAGTTAGATTAGCCCATATCACAAAATCCCCAAATCACAGATGCTGGTGGGGTTGTGGAGAAAAGGGAACACTACTGCACTGCTGGTGGAAATGCAAACTAATACATCCCTTTTGGAAAACCATATGGAGAACACTCAGAGATCTAAATATAGATCTACCATTTGATCCTATAATTCCTCTGTTAGGTATATATCAAGAAGACCATAAATCATGCTATAATACAGATATCTGTACCAGAATGTTCATTGCAGCCCAATTCACAATCGCTAGGTCATGGAAGAAGCCCAAGTGCCCATCGACCCATG